>VMDR010016614.1:0-20988 GCA_007922815.1 Macrotus californicus
TGTGGCAGGTTGAGAACTATTGCTAATTAGGTCCAAACTCCACGATGCTGACAAGAGGCTGCCTTCTTCATATAATGACCAGCCAAAAAACGTACAGAAACAGAGTGCTTCGAGAGAAGGGACCATCTGTCTGGAGCCCTGGTCCCATGTAGCACAGGGAATGTGCACTGGAGTGAGATTACTAAGTGCGCAGAGTAGAGCTCATTTAGAACTCCAGACAAAAACTATTGCCTCTTCCTACTCATCCTTTTTGATTCCAGTCACTTACTGCACACTTGGAGACTAGGCAATTGTCAAATCAATGGCCATTCATTGCTTCATTTAGTACGTGTGTATCTTAGGTAGCCATAACAACATACCATAGACTGTGTAGCTTCAATAACTGAGATTTATTGCTCAGTTTTGGAGGCTAGGGTGACCAAGATCAGGGTGCCAGCACAGTCAGGTTCTGGTGAAAGCTCTCCTCCTGGCTGGCAGAAGGCCGTATTCTTGCTGTGTGAGAGCAAGCTCTGTGGTGTCTCTTCTTATAAAGGCACCAACTGTATCACAGGGGCCTATCACTCTCAAAACCTCCCAAAGGCCCCATCTTTAAATACTATCACATGGGGGGTAGGGCTTCAACATATGAATTCGGGGGGCCACAATTCGGTCCATAGCATGTACTGATCCATGCTATGGAGAGGTTTTGTGCCCACTGAAGCCTATCTTCTTACCAGAGGCCTTTAGGACTAAAATAAGTGATTTAGGCAACCAGAGAAATACCAAAAATGAAAAATTACTCTTTGCTTAGTTTCTTTTAGGAAATCACTGTTTTCAAAGACCCCATAGTGTTTTGTTTAGAAACCCAGGAAATCTAGAACTTGTTGTCAAACTTGTGTTTTGTTACATTTTATGGGTACTTCAGCCCTTTGATTTTACCTTACTTTTTCTCCTTGTTTTCTTTACTTTTGGGAGTAGATAAACTATTGCATTTCATTTTAGATGGGTTTACTTTTCAGAGATTTGAAATATTTCACATAGTTAGTTGGAAAATTAGCATCACCTTGGGGGAATAAAAGAATTACCTGCAGTTAAATATGGTTTCATTTAAAATTGGCCTCTAAGGGATCCTTATGTAAATTACGTTGATGTTGTACTCATAACAATAGAAGAGTATCAAAGTATATGGACCAATGAAAGCTTTCTAACAAGAACCCCTGCTGCATTTTCTTGTTTTCTTTCAAGAGCAAAAGTGAAACAATCTGCTATACATTTGCAACTGTGTTCTGAATGGTGAATGTCAGATGCAGTTACATTTAAATAAAAGCAATATAAATGATTTTTATTGAAGGTGCAAAGCAATAGTTAAAAACTAAATAGTTATTGAGCACTCACTATGTGCTGTTCAATAAACAAAATGGGGTGGGGGTGGAGGTGGGGATGAGAATTGGGGAATGATGACCTCTATCTTGGACTCACGGTCCTACCAATATGACTCTCTTAACTGGTAAATTGTGGTAAGGTGCATTAGAGACATAGAGTCTGCTTTGTGTGTTTAGTCTAATGAAGAAAAAGATAAGGTTGCTATACTTCATGAAGGTCCGCATCATGACCATCGTCAACAAATGTGTAAAATTTAAGGTACTGAAATCATTGGTGGGTTGAAGAGGTCTTTGCACCATGATTCATGCAGAACACTGAGAGCTGTAAGTGGGGAGGCGGGGAGACTGATTGAAAGAAGGCACAAGGATTAGTCAAAGAACATAAATAAGGGATGCATGGACATGCAACCATAAGGGAACTAATTATGGAAGTGGGGGTGGGCTTGGTAGAGGGAGGTGAAAGGGGAAAAGTGGAACAACTGTAATATCATAAACAATAAAAAATAAAGAGATCTTTGCATATGTGATTTTCTATGCCTGAATTATTTTCTCTTACCCAAATTCTCTCTAGTTCTTTCTTCTATAACCCTCACCCAAACTTCGCGTAATTTCAACTGGTCTTCAGAGCTCAGCTGAGCCAACTGATTTCTCTATGAAGCTGAATGGTATGCAGAGTGGCGGGGGTCCCCTGAAAATAGCAGAGTGTATCCCCCACAACCCTTGATTGGGGGGAGGGGGAAGTGGATGATAAGGTGTTTAAGACACTTTGGATGACAATGGAGAGTAGAAGTCATGCCTTCCCTGAAGGAAAGGGGACTGCTGCCCAGAGTAGAAGGTGTATGTAACTTTAAGAGCATACAGTGACTCCTGACACAGCCAGAGGAGGCAGATGTCCACCCCAGATGCCCCTGTGTCACTGGGAACTCTTGCCCTGACTAAAGGTGGCAGCTGAAATAAGGTAAAAGGTACTGGGGAACTGGTCAAAACGGTGGGCGCTAACACATCATAGGAGTAGCTGGATATGAGGCCATGCAGGAAGTTCTGGGCTGAGCCTTTAAATGAGGGCGGGCTGAATGACAAGGGGGGTCTGCCATGAGGTCTGGTGTGTAAGGGGGAAGCCACGAGGTCTGGAGTAAGAAAGAGGAGGCCTGTTGGAAAGCCTGCCTGGAGAAGACGGTGGCTGGTTCTTACAGTGAAACGGGAGCAAAAGTCATGCACGTTATTACTGGGTCAAGACTTTTAGGAAGCAGCTGTTCCTGCCCCAGTTTCTCTTTCTCATTCCACTATCATGTTGAGTCCCTATAGCAGTGGTTCTCACACTTCAGCTACATCAGAATCACCAGGAGGACTTGTTAAACCTCGGATTGCTGGAATTCACCTCTCAGCGTCTGATTGAGTGGGTCTAGGTGGGGCCTGAAAACTCGCATTTCTAGCAAGTTCCAGGTGGTACTGATACTCCTGGGGCAGAATATCAAAAAGCTAGAAAAATTATTTGGCAAGTGGAATGGGGAAACTGAGACAGAGAGCTGGACAAACTGGCTGAGCAATTGATACACATTCCAGACCATGCTGGGGCAGACATGCCTTGGTCCTAGTCCCTCTGTGGTGACATTCTTTGAAGGTGAAACTGACCAGAGAATGATCTATAGGTTCATTTTGCTGCGTCAGCATACAAAGTACCCACCTGGAAAGCTGATGAATATTCTATTGAGATCCTCCCCGTTAGACCTCCCCTAAAATTCCTCCTGCCTTTAGAAACACAGATAAAATCCCTTATGACAAAGGTCCCAAGGCATACTGTCTCTCTAGAGTGTGCCCACAATGTCTTTCTTCAGGTGTATATCTTTGCTTTCTTTTTCCTAAGCTCTAAGGGTCCTTGTGAGACTTGCAACCAGGGGAGCAGTGGGCAGCAGCAGCCTGTCCTGGGCTAACCCCCTGAACCTGTCCCCAAGGGCCCTTATTTTGCCTCTATACCTTGTGTCTTGAGTCCATGCAGCCCAGCTGGCTTACTTCTGCCTCTGTGACTTTCTTTCTAAAAAGATGAGGCAGCTCTCTGAGCAGCATACTAGAATCTTCTCTTCAAGTGTACTTTCTCTTTGCATGCTAAATAAACTTTCCCTTGGACTAGAGTTCTTGGCTCTGAATTCTTTCTTTGCCAAAGTCACGAACTGAGAGCTGACATTGCTGGTAACACTCTTGGTCCAGGGATACCACTTTTAGAACCCTTGGCTTAGGGAGTTATGATGCTACATAATGGAAGGAGCCTGATGATATCCGAACCACTATCTGGAGAAGAGGCATTTTCCCTCTCACTCTCACATTAATATCATCACTAGCCTTTGAGCATTTACCACTGTGGCTCAACTACTGACTATGGGGAGTTTGTGTGTTTCAGCAGTTTAGCCTAGCCTGAGACTCTGCACATCTCTCACCTCTGATGTCCCTGCAGAATTACAGAGCATTTTTTAAAAGATAGGAAATGGAGTTGGGAGGAATGGAGTTGTCAAGGTTACACAGTAAATGGTATGACTAGCTATTCAAATTGTGTTTTATCCCCACTATTGGATACGTAACTTGTAACAGAGATAGAAAAGTCGTGGTTATCTTAAGAATTTGAGTTTTAAGGAAAGATGTGAAGAAGAAAATTTTCTTTTTCTTTTAGGCAGAAGATGAAACTGAGGGAACAGTTTGAAATAGATGTGTTTTTTTTTAAATCCTCATCTAAAGATATGTTTTTATTGATTTTAGGGAGGATAGAAGGGGAGAAAGAGAGCAAGAGCAAGAGAGACAGAAACACTGATGTGAGAAACATCAATTTGTTGCCCTTGTACATGCCTCGATTGGGAATAAAACCCGCATCCTAGGTATGTGCCATGATGGAGAATCAAACCTGCAGCCATTCTGTGTATGGGATGATGCTCCAACCAACTGAGCCACCCAGGTAGGGCTGACATAAATATTTTGCCATTTGCTCCTCAATCACAACTCTCTCCCCTTTGTTTTCACCCTTCTCTCTCCCTTTCCCCCATATCATTGACATTATGTTGTCCCTCAACCTACTCCCTGCCCAGGCCACCTTAATCTAAAATGATAGGTGTTTCACTCTCTAGTCAAAACTCCCATTTCCTCATGCAGCCAAGATGAACTTCCTGCCAGGATGAAAATAATTGAAAACAATTGGAAAGCAGAAATTTGTTGAAGGATAGCACATGACCCTTGGACATGTGTTAAAATACTTGTTAACATGCATGCTTTTATGTTTATTTGTAGAATTTAAAACAGCTCCAGGAAAGTCTGGTGACATTTTTCAGGCACTGGGGAAGTGGGTGGTGAATGGGACCAAGGATCCTAGAAAGGGAAGGCAAGGCTGTCATTCACAGGAAGGACACCTGCTTTGGTGTCTTCCTCCGTACTCATGCAGAGCCTGGGTCTCTAAAAGTTCTTGGTTCTTTGGGAAGAGGCTTCTAGGGAGGGTCACTGCGAGTTTGGGTGGTGGGGTCTGTCTGTGAAGGACTTGTTTGCACAAACAGCACTTGAACCTCCCCAGTATATCAGAGATAATGCCAAAATTTTCTAAGTTACGTAGTGACACTGTGGACAGTAAGTGTGAGGCATTTTTAAATGTGAAACTACTTTTTGCTCATTTGTGTTTATCACTTACTTGAGTCAATCTTATTGACTTATTTTTGAACTCTAGCCACAGGGCAGGGTTAGAAGGATTTGTACCTGGCATAAACAGTCTAATTTTTTTCAGCTTGGTTTGCAGGTGTGGATGGTTTTCTAAAGTTATGTCTACATAATGCCAACACAAGGAATTAATAAGCAAATACAGGCAGAAAATGAAAAAAAAATCATGCAGTCCATTTGTTTGCCTCAACGGGCAGACAAGTTAACTTGGTTCAAATCATCAATCAGGTGATTGTGAGGCTGTGAACATCATGAAAAGCCAAAGTGTACACAGGAAGTTCCTGAATTAAATGATAAAATCATTTATTTTCTTGTATCCTTCTAGGACCTTATCTTTGAAATGTAGGGAGAGCTGACAAGCTTTTGGATTGTTTCCTTTCACTACCCAGCATCACTCAGGGACTGGTGAGCACTCACTGGTTCCAGTCTCTCACCACGTAGGATGGCAAGATCTTGCCATTTCCTCACACTCAGTTAATGTCTAAGCAGATAGTGACATTTTGCACATGTAAATTTGTTCCAGAGCAGGCTACAATATACGCTCCTCACAAAAACTGGTACTTTGAATTACAACATTTTGATTCATGTATTAGTGTCGCGATTAAGTCACTGCTGGAACTACAGGTAGACTATCAACAATGGTCCTTAAAGGGAAGGAAGGAGGAGCCATGGGTCTTGTCTTCCACAGGTACATCACCAGCATTTAGCATTGGCCTCAGGCTGTGTCCTCGGCAGTGATTTGACAATTTGATAGTCAAACCTTCTTTGGAATGAAAACCTCAGTCTATGATAGGAAGTTTCCTCAAGAGCATTTGTGAGTTTATATGAATCGTCTCTGTGAAGCACTAACGACTATCTCATTTGTGATGGTTAAAGAAAGTGATGGAAACTCATATTTGTTGAATGATTCCTAGGAGGCAGACCCTGTGCCAGAATTTTGTATATACAAGGTCTGGCTGGAAAAAGTCCAGCCACTGTTAATATAACGAGAACAGTTTGTGTAACATCGATGTAACCTGGCAGCCAAGGACAGTGGACTGGAATGCACATGCATGAACAATGAAGACTTCACTATACTAGTGAGTGTGGGTGGTAGACTCTGTTAAGTGAGCATGTGCACTGTGTGGCTGTCACATTCAGAATGACTGAGCGAGTAGAGCAACAAAACTGTATCAAACTTTGCTTTAAGCTTGAACATTCCTCTGTGAAAACTATTCGGATGACTCAGAAGGCCATAACTATGGGAAATTGGTGATTGGCAGCTTCATCACGACAAAGTGCCCACTCATGCATCACATCTTGTGCAGTTTTTTGGTGAAACATCAAATCACCCGGGTGACTCAGCCCCCTACAGCTCAGACTTGGCACTCTGCAACTTCTGGCTTTTCCCAAAACTGAAATCACCTTTGAAAGGCAAGAGATTTCAGACAGTTGATGAGATTCAGGAAAATATGATGGGGCAGCAGATGGTGATTGAGAGAACTGTGTGAGGTCCCAAGGTGCCTACTTTGAAGGGGACTAAAGCGTCATTGTCTTATTTACAATGTTCCTTGTATCTTCTTCAAAAACATCTCTATTTTTCATATTCCATGGCTAGATATCTTCTGGACAGACCTGGTATTTTCTAGTCTGGTTTTCAATGCTGACCATCTAAGGTAAGTATTATTATCCCTGTTTTATAGCTCCCTGTGGCTGGGCCTGCTTCAAAGCCTGAGCCCACTGCACTGCACCAAAACAGGAGTTCCTACTTAGAAAATATTGTGTCTGCCAAATGGCAGAATCTAATTTGCTGCTTAAAAATGCAAGAGCTAGTAATTTTCATTGTAAATTTATTTTGGAGCTAAGTGAAGAATGATAATGTTTTGACCTAATAATAGGACAAAGCAACTCTATGGGGTTCGCCACAGTTCTCAGCTAGTTCTTGGATGTTATGAATTTATCATAATCACATAAACTTAGTATTTGAAACTGTGAGGGCTGAATGTGATATACAATTCCTACGGGCCAACTATGCTTGTCTACTTTGTCACAGCAATGCTGCCTGTGGTGATTCATCAGTCAAGATGACTTTTTCTGGAACTGCTTGACACACTGTTTAAAACATTTTCATGGCTCATTTCCAGCATTGGCTGGTGAGCCCTGTTCCATGTGAAGACCTCAGAACACCTCCATTTGGCCACTTTGTGCACTATTGCCTACCCTAAGCCACAGTGGGCACCATGTGAGAGTGCCGGGGGCTTGGTGGGAGTTCATCTGTAATGGCAAAAAAATTCTGGGCCTGTGCCAATCAACTGGTTAGTGGTCTTGTACTAATAAGGAAGAGATAGGAACCAAATTAATTACACAGGTTATGTCCAGAGCAGAGAGGACATATAGCACACAAGGGTGGGAAACACTAGACTCTGGGGGAGAGGCCACGGAGGGGAGTCCGGTGTGGAATACCACCTGGTGGAGTCCTCCAGGCTGCCTCTCTCTGCAAGCACAAGCAAGAGAAGACAGAAGTAAAGAAAGAGTCCTGTTGCTTAGATGGCTCAGAATCTGAGATCACTCTTGTATGTACATGTAAAAATGCCCTTTTCCTAAGCTAAAGTTAGAGCTACCCTGATTCTTGATTCAAATCACATGGCTCATGTAAAAGTTCCTGGGTTTTAAATGAGATCTCAGGTTTTTAACTGGAAAACAAACACATTCTCTCAATATAAAGCAAGCAAAGATTTTAAAATATATTCTGGGATCCTAATGCACTGTTTGAGAATGTGTTAACATTTACTATTATCAACACTCAGGGAAGGGGGTTTTAGCCAGAAGTGACCATAGGGAACATATAATTTCTATCATTTTAAAAACAAAAGGTTTTATTTGTTGATAATCTGTTCTTAAAATTATTATTGCTTCAGTGATGTTTTAGTGAAATGCGTGATTTTAGTTGGATAGTCAATGTTGTAGTTTGTTAATTCACTTGCCTAGTCACCAACCAGGTGCTTATGGAAGGCTATTTGTTCTTGACCATTCTTGTTCTATCGGCCCTGGGAACTCTCAGGTCCAGAATTGGCAGCAGCTCTCAGACCAGGCTTGCCTGGTTCCACAGCTAAGCAATAAATAATTTTAAGGACAGAGGTCAACAAACAAAATCTTTTGTTTTTTAAAAAATTATAATGTGCTGGCTGTTGAGGTAAAGAGTGAACCAAATGAATAAGCATTGGCCTCACAAAGGTCCCAGTCTAGGGGGCATGTAGGCAGGCAAACCAAACGTCGTGGAAGAACGTGGTGGGTACTAGGAGGGGAGAAGTATTGGGTCTGTAGAAGAAGATGAGAGGGACCAATCCAGACTTGAGGACATATCAAGACTTTCTATAGGAAGTGATGTCTAAGCTGAATCTAAATGAAGGGAATTAGCTAAGTAAAAGAGTGAACATGGGTGGCATGGAAAGGGCTCTGGGCAGAGGGAGAGCTCAAGTGAATAGGAGGAAAGAAATCAGCATGCTTAAGGAACTGGAAGAAATTTTAAAAACCAGCTAAACATTTCTATGTTGATTGGATTGCAAATGAAAGAATAAGAGGCTGTCATCCAGGAGTGAGGCAGGAGAAATGAATTGAACACAGAAGCTCAGAACAGAAGCCACAAATTGTGATTATGTTCTGGGATGTGTTTCTCAAACTTTCACGTGCACACGAATTACCTGGGGAGCTCATTAGAAGGTAGACTTGGATTCAGTATTTCTAAGAAGCTCCTTAGGGATGCCAAAGATGCTGGCCTGAGGGCCACACTTTGGGTGTCAAGAGAGCACATGAAAGTATCCCTTTTAAGTGGTGGCTGGTAATTGCTGTGAGACAGTTTTGCTGGCTTACTAAAGTTCCATTAGCTCGAGGAGTCATAGACATAGATTGTGAGAGTGCGTCAGCACTGCAGAAACGATGGCATTGGATCTTCGCCTCCGTGAATTCTGTGCATCCTTTCCTCCTGGTTGAATTGATGGGTGAGCTGGGTATAGCCACTATGTCCAATTGGCTGTGACCATGGTCTGACTGATGGCTCACCAAAAACCACTGAGAAAGTCTCTACACACTGACAGTTGTCTTAAGTTGTCCTTCTGTAAAACACTGGTGTCCCCCAATTTAATAATATTGGTGGTCTTTCACCACTGAGGGGGAAAATGATTAATAATGAGAAATTTTTTGTAATTTATAGTTTTTGTTGCATGTCTTTTGCTTAATCTGTCAGAGCTGGCAGCTCTTTGTCAATGTGTGCTGGGGGACAACCAAATGGCCAGCAGACAACATGAGTGCAAATGGTGCTGTGTGAGCTCATGGATGAGGTTCTATATTACTCTTGTCCATTGTGGTCACATTTCCCTGTTAAAACCCTTCCTACTTTATATGATAGGATACATAGGGTTTCAATGTCTCTTCAAAGTGCAATAGAAAAGGACCCATTGGAGGAGCATGTTCCCTGACACACTGCCAGTCTCCTCCCACCTGCCTGGGTGCTTCTGTGCCTTCCTTGTGCCCAGGGCAGCACAGCAGCTCTGGGTGGAGGTTCTGTCACCCCACAGGCCACAGTGTTCAAGTCACGGTGGTTTCATGAAGGCTGCCAGGGCTCAACTGGGCTTGACATTTCCTTTCCTTTCAGCGACTCCTGGTTCTTATTTAGCTTTAAATTAAATTAAAATTGTAGCACATGGATTTGAATTAAAACAAGAGGCTTGATCTTTGTACTAGGCACCACATCAGTAGGAAAGCTAATATGTGCGAAGCTCATCTCCTCCTTTAATTTAAACCACATAGCTCTGCCTCTTTGGTTTCAAAGGAGCTGAGAGCTGGCGCAGGGCAGTGAGCTCCTGGCATTAGCTAGGGCTGTGCCCAGGAGCAATGGGAACAATTTCAAGGAGAGCTCAGCATCCTCTTATGTCCTTCCTGTTGGTGTCACATGACACAGCAGAGTAGTTTCGAACTCCTGGCCTTGAATCTAAAGAAGGTCTTAAAAATGGCTCAGGGTAATATTCCCCGATTGACTTTGACTGCAACCTAGCTACCAAAAACAGAATTTGCATTAACAACTTCTCAAGACAGAAAAGACAGAGACAACTACTCCTGACCTTGACACTGTTCCTCATTTTCAGTTTCCAAGGCTTTGTGTGGGTGCATATTACAACATGAATTAGGTAGGGTCTTGGCTAAGTGAGAAATTCAATATGGGCCCTGATAATCACTTCACTCAGTCTAATTCACTCTAGAGGCAGAAGGTAGAGGTGGGGTGAAGAGTGGTGGTGGTGGCAGTGGGAACATCATGAACAACGTGAGCTTTACTCAAGAACACTGCTGCCCCAGAGTCACCCGCAGAGCTCCAGGCTCTTGTTTCAGTGCTACTGAAGGCCCCACTCGCTGCCAGGAGGTGAGTAACAAGCAGCTGGATTCCTTCGTAACTTTCATCTCCAGGTATATCCAGATTTGGAGACTGGTCTGATTCAGGTTTTGTGGGGCCTGAGAAACTTACACATTTTGAGGGCATTATAAAAGAAAAATAATACAAAAGAATATCTTTCACAAAAACTTTCTGTACTACTGAACACACTGCTAGGGCCCCAAGACCCTCTCAGTATGTTGGAAGAGTCCTATGTAAATAAAGGAACCCGGAACTTAAGCTTTGTTAACTTTACAAGTGAATCTTTTGCTGGGAAGGAACGGCCAGCTCTTCTGCCCAATGCCAAAGGACACATATTTGGTGAGGGTATAGATGATGGAAAAGGGATTATCAGATGGTAGGTGTGATTGACTAAGACAGAAAGTTCCAGATCTTCTCTGACTGGCCTTTGAACGACCTGTGGTGCACCATCCTAGGAACCAAGCGTATGCTGAAGCCAAGCTCTCTCTGTTAGGCACAAGCCAATTGAGGGAAAGGCCCATGTCTTTGTCTTTGTTTATCAAATGCCTACCCAAGAAGTGGTGTCCACAAAGGTCAACTGAACAAATACCTGGCTGACTATGAATGAGCAAGTGTGTAAATAAATTCACACTGTCATTTCAGATGGAGTGTCATTGTTTAACTTCTCCAAAGGACTGTGAATGTGTTTTGGGCTATGTACAGAAAGGTTCCATCTAAATTTATTAGTGAAGCATGGACAACTAGATTCCACCAGAGGACTTCTAAAGTCATCCTTCTAATCGGATAATCAAGACCACTTCACATAATTAAGAATATTAGACTATATGATAAAACACACATTCTTTAAGAGTCGGGATTTTTTATTTTAGTTTCAGCAGGGGTTGTTCTCACACACCCAGAACACAATAGACAGTGTGTTATTTGATCTGCTTCTTTACCTCCTCCTCTGGTTTGGTTACCTTAAGTTGACCTTTTACATTCTTTATACCCTGGAAAATACATTTAAAACTCTAGGTCCTAAATGAGGTATAGCGTATCAGAGTTCATGGCAAAAATCAAAGCTGCATCTGGAGCGTTCTCTTTTAAGAAAATGCATTGCCCTGCATGTGGTGAACTGTCACACCTCCTACATTCTGATGGGGGTCAGCGGGTGCAGTGTAAAAGTAGAATCAATGGCTGGAGGGGGTGTCGGTCATGTGTTTGGCTTGTTTTGAATTAGATGGGGGTTAGGTTTGCATGAGGAATATGTTAGGCATGCTGGGATTGGCCTGGGTTAGGAAGGACGTGGTTTTGATTTAACTTTTGTTCTCATGACCTTGAGGGTAAATCTAAATGGTGTCAAGTAGATGAGAGGCTCTTAATTCAAAGCCAAGAAGCTTTGGTTCAAGTCTCAATTTCATGTCTAATTGGTCTTGAGATTGTCAGCAAGATATCCAATATTCTCCTCTGCCCCCTTAATCTGCAAAAGAGACTAATATGCCTCTACTATGTTGCCCTGACTATGAGTCTCAAAACATCGCTCACGAAAGGGCTCTGAAAGGTGTAGAGTGACTTGTGAGTCGAGCATGTCTGATTCCATTACATAACCATACAACATTGCAATCTTCTCATTTTAAAGATAAGAAAGACAACAGTTTTTAGTGGAAAATTCAATGTTCTTTCCATAATATGAGGAAATATCATCCATAGTATTAACTTGTAATAGAAACAGCACTAGAAAGATGAAGTAACCCAATCTCTTTGTTGTTCAGATGCATTTCAAAGTGAAAGGTGTACAAAACAACAAACCAGTCAAATATATAAACACAGCTCATTTTGGGCCAAGAGGACACCGGCCCTTGAGGTTAAACTGCTAAACCGCTAACAATAAGTGACTCAACGAATGGCTGAAGACACGGATGCTCGATGTAGAAGACAAAGGCTGTCATTCTCTGGACATTATAGTCATATGCATATAGGTGTCCTGAAATACTGGCATGATGTTTTTTTTTAAAAAACAGAAGTAGCTGGTTGGCATTCCAATGAATTAAACCAAGAATGTTGATCCCATTAATGGGATGGTTATCCTTTTCTTTCCAGAGGGTGGAGATGCTTCAGAACAGTGCCAGATAGTAAATATTTGAGGTTTTGTGGACCATGTGGTTTCTGGTGCAACAACTCAACACTGACTTTGTAGTGTAAAAGAAGCCACAGACACTTGTTTTAAAAAATGGGTCCAGCTCTGTTTCAACTTTATTTACAAAATCAGCATAGACTAGATTTGGTTCAAAGGCCATAGTTTGCTGACTCCCTGCTTTAGAATATCATAAAGATACCACCAAATTCTGGGCTTCCTCACATCCCCTGGTGCTACACTCCATATGGCCGGCCTTAGTTTTTAATGCAGCCCCTCTTCTATGGCTAAACAAACATAGGTGCCAAATCCTGGAGAAACCATCAAGTCAGGTAGCCATTTGGGCAGACATTTCATATCCCCATCTAGCTATCTAAAACACTATCCTTCTCAAAGTATTCTTTGTAAAATAAAGCATTGTTTAAAATACAATATCCAACTTTTAAAAATAAGCCAGTATTCTCCAGAGCATAGCTACTTACTGATGTTTTGATGGGAAAGAAGAAAAAGTACTGTATTTTGCCATGTATAATATGGACATTTTGCCCAAATTTTTGAGGGAAAAATAAGGATGCACATTATACATGGAAGCACATTATATGCAGCAAAACAAGGTGCTTTCTATTTCCTAGAAATGCTTTGCAAAAAATGCAATCCAGTGCTGACTTCCTATTTATAAATGATCAAGTTTGCCTTTTGATTTCCCATAATATAAGTCAACTCTTTACCAAAGTTCATTGTTGTTCTAAGTCAAAAGTCACCTGTCAGTCTAGCTTATCCTCTTTATGATTCCCTCTTTCACTCTAGCATGTCTGTAAATGTAGGTAATCACTGTCAGATACCTACAGAAGGTAATTTAGAAAAAAAAGCACCCTCACCTAAGGATATGCTTATTGATTTTAGAAAGAGAGGAAAAGGGAGAGGGAAAGAGAGAGAGAGAGAGAAACATCAATGTGAGAAACATCAATTGGTTGCCTTGTGTACACGCCACAACCGGGGATTGAACCAGCAACCTTTTGGTGCATGGGACGATGCTCCAACCAACTGAGCAACCCAGCCAAGGCAGTAAGTTTTAACTCTGGATTTCTATTTGCCTGTAGTTTATTAAATAACTCATTTTCATCCTGGGAGCTGCCACCCTTTACTGTGTGGAACAGGCTAGAACACAACTGAAGGTGAAACAAGCCTTTTATTCCTAGCACTCCTTCTAAAAATGTAGGTTTTGAAACAATTTGTTGGGTTTAAAGTGGTGTCCCACAGACCTGAGCTCAGGGATGCTTTTGTCCTTGGTCAAGTTACTTAACCTCTTTGAGATACTGAACTTCAGTTCCTCCATCTGAAAGATGGGTTAATATCTACCTTATAGGATTGATCTAGAATGAATAGCAAAGAGTAAATATTCAATCAATGATAGTTTCAGAAACTTCTTCCGTAACCTCCCGTATACCTGGAATTTTATTTGCTCTATTCTGAGAGAAGTTTTGTTTGTTTTACTCTCACATGTTTTCCAAGGAACCGCCTGTGAATGTAACGTAGGTGCAAACACACCTAGAAGGTATTTGAGGGGAAAGGTCTCCAAACAGGAAGGACTAATGGTAGAAAAACTGATTGAACAAAAAGAACTCACAATCCCCAGAGTAGTTTAGGGTCAGTGAATTCATTTGGTGTATCTTCTTTTGGAAAAGGGAGCCTGCAGGTATGGTTGAGGCAAGCAGCACACAAGCTTCTTGAGAGCAGACTTTGTCAGTTAATCCACCAGTGCCTGGAATGGCTCTTGCCACTGGGTGAGTGCGCAATTAAGACGTGTTTTCTCAACTAATAACTGAGCATCCTTAGATATGATTTGCTTTTGTATGAACCATGAGAAGTTCCTGGAGCTCAGCATAGGGAAGGGTCAGGGATTCTAGGGAGTCTTAACATTGAACAAGGATGGCACCATTTACTGACAGACTACTTACCTTCAAGTAAACAATTTACTAAATGATCATGCAAATTCCCCAATATAAAAATTGATCTGAAATAGGTCAAGAAAAAGTTCAATACCTATTCTAGGCCAATTTCTAGCAGTTGCTGTACCTTGAGGCTGTCCCAGCAAGATTTTCTTTCCTTTCATTTTTTTTTTTTTCTGGAGAGAAAAATCCCTTTGTTGCTCAGAATCTATTGAATATCAGCATGGTACTGGGTACAATGGGGCAAATAGGAGTTATGCTTCCCCAGAAGGTCTCTACTTCTCCTCGTGGTTTCCCACATAATGGAGGAGTGAGAGAACAGCAGCACAGATTCCAAATATAGTTCACATACCTGAAAACATCATCATGTGCTGGAAGTTCCAGGGGACCTTGTGCTTTCGGCCCAGATTCAGGAGGAAGGAGAGTGGATATATGTTGCAGGCTCTGGCAACAAAAATTGCTAGCTGTAGATAAGCACCGGGACACATTGAGGAAAACATGCTGCATTCAGTGCTTGAGTCCTGGACCTTTACATTTTATGTTCTTCACTCTCTCTACATTATGACCCAGAAAACATGTGAATACATGCATGTCTAACTTGCTTCCAAAATTCATCTTTCAATAAAAATTCCTTTCCAGAAATAATAGAGAACCCTGCATTCCTTTGAATATATATTTGGCTTACAATTGTTAACCCAATATCATTTCAATCACTGTACATTTTCTCATCACATTTCCTTTGCTGATGACTAACTTTATGTCCAATTTTGCTGCAAAACGGGAGGCAGAGAGCATGCAGAGGCTGTGGCATTATCTTTTCAAGCAGTACTTTAGAAAGGATAAATGTACTTTGGCTCCTGATTACCATCTTACATCAGTTTATGCTCCCTGTGTCTAGCAAGGTTCGTTCGTTTTATTTTATTTTTTTGGTGAATTTAATTTGGGAGGAATTGCCTATCTAAATGTATGATACAACTAATGTTTTAAGAGGCATTTTACTAAATCCAAACTTTAAAGGTGAAAATTTATGAAAATATTGGTGGTAGTCATTGTTTTCCTTTTGTTGTCTGGGAGCCCTTCCTTGGTGGTCTACCTCAGTGATTTTTAACCAACATGCTGCAGTAAATTTTAAAATATGCAACCCCTGACTGTTTACTGAGGGACACTGACCTCTTTTCCCTTAGGCTGTCAAATAAAAAAATGACAACAACCAACACAGCAATAGTTGTCCATTGTGAAGGGTTCAAAATGACACCTATATTTTTTGTCAGATTAGCAAAAAAACATTCATAAATGTTTTTTGGTGTGCTACAGAACCTTAGTAATTAATTTATACGTGCCATGAGACGAAAAATGTTGAAAGTCGCCGATCTATCTATTCTAGTTTACCCTCAGATCAGGTGGAGTTATTTGAGAAGAGCTTCCTCCTAAAATCCAAGTTTTAGATGAAAGTTGAGGGTTGGGTGGAGTGCTCAGTGAAGAGAGAACAGGAGGCGAGTGCAGGGTGGTGCTTGGTTAGAACAGGGCTTTGACAAAGGGGTCAACTGTCCTGGCTGTAAGGGCATCCACCTGTGATCTGAGGAGGCATTTGTCCATTTCCAAGTGGCAAGGAGGTCAACAGCTGCTGACTGTCCTTGGGGACATCCTTTTGTTCAGATATCCATTCCCACTGGGAATGCCTATACCCCAGGGCTAGGGCTACAAAAGTCCTCTGCATTAAAAGTCATGTCTAGGTTTTTTGTTATTTTGTTCTTAGAAAAGGATTATCTTATTGAAATAAACTTATATGTGCACAATAATTAAGATAGTGAAAGCACATTCATCATGCCAATTTCATTTGGTCTCTACTCTGTACACCCCATTTTCAAAGTCCTTACTGGAAAGAAGATTTTACCATCTTGTAATAAAAATATTTCTAAAGCTTCATAATCCTGGCTGTCTCCTGATCATGCTAATGCAGATTAATATATTTCTCTATAAAGAACGGATTGACATTATTATGTAAGTGATTCATAATTTAAACATTTTGAATATTCAAAAAAGTCACTCTCCTTTAATTCTCTCCCTTTACTTCCCTCAGTATTTTCCAAAGTTCTTACACTGAGCCATATGCATTTATTAAGGTTCTGAATTTCTTAGGATGCTTTTCTCCCCTAACTGGAAATTACTTATCTGCCTTAAATTTTGCCCTGTAGTAAACCTGAGGAATTACTTTGATAATTTAACAGAATAATCAGTAAAAGGAAGTAGTTTGTCCTCTCTCATCACCCTGCGTTCCATATTTCAAAGGATACGAAGGCTCCAAGTATAAAAAGAGCATTAAAGATATGATTCTGGAACGTGAACAACGCCAGGCCCATATAGCAGAAGATGACGTTCTCAGCCAAGAAGTTCATAAATTCAAACAACTGAAAATAAAACAAAAACCAAAATCATTAATTATGACTCAGGTTTGAATCCACTTAATAACCTGTAACATATTTGGTGGCTGGATGGTTCTCTATTGTACTTGGCTTTTGCAGGCTAGCTGACTCTATTGCGGCTCCCTATCCAGTGACAGATGCCACAGCTATGTGAACTTCCCATCCTCCCTTCTAGCTGCAAGGCTGCCAGAGACACCCCTGGGTTATCTTAACCAGCATGAATCCTCCATGGAACAATTTCGACTGGGATGACAGAACATTCTGTTATAGAAACCAAAACTACACGATTGCTTAAGGTGTAAACAACAATGATGTTTAGATCCTTCTGCACATCACCTAGTAGGTGCACTTGAGTTCCCAGAACCTGAAAAAAAAACCCATAACCTAAATTACTCTCCTTGGGCAGGCAGGAAGGGCGAACTTGGCAAACTTGGAAACTTGGAATAAGAATGAATGTCAATTATAATTCAACATTAGAATCATCAGTAAGTATATTTTAAACTTCAGACAATAAGACTCATTAAGTTGACTGATGTAGTGATATCCATTAAATGCCTACAACTTCTAGCTGGTAAAAAAATAAAGATGATTAATCCCAGGGATCAGTTTAAACAGCAAGCACACAATACATATGTCAAATTCAGTCAGAGGCATGGAGTAATAACATCTATGCTGACAAATGCTCCCTAGAATTAGCCTTAGACCATTAACTAAACAATTTAAGTTTAACATGAAAAATGTTCTCCCATTTTTCAGATTAGAAGCAAAAAGGAAATGTGTCCAAGAGCTACAACAGAGGTAGATTTGGAAGAGACTTTAGTTTATATTCCAGACTTTTCATCTGAAAATTCCTAAAACTTCATTCTCAGACCTAAATGTCTCTGGAAGCACTTGGCTTTTTAAGAACTCATTTTATTTTCATGTAATGTGTTTATAGTGCTACGAATAATCCCCAATACCTATTTACTGACAGTTGACAGAAAGAAAAACAGAACTTGTCAGAAACATTACCTAGAACCAATAATAGAAAGAGTGGATTAAAGCAGACACAGCTCCTTTGGAGCAAGATAGGATTTCTGCAAAGGCAGCGATCGTCAATTATCCTGAGCACTCATTTTATATTCTAGGAAAGCTGATCTAAATAAACTCTGTCACCCAAATAACTATAGAAAACTTGAGAACGGTGCAGGGGGGATATAGGGGATGGGGAATACTTTTCTATGTCACAAAAGCTTCACTTTTCCAAAAGTGATTTGGCTATTAATCTGCTCAGTCTGCCATAACAAAATAACATAAACAGGATGGCTTAAAACACAGAAATTTATTTGTCACAGCTCTGGAGGCTGGGAAGTCTAAGATCAAGCTGCAGGCAGATGTGGTTCTAGTGAGGACCCGCTTTCTGGTTTGCGAAGAGTAGCCAGCTTGCTGAGTCCTTACACTATGGAGAGAGAGATCATCTCTCTCAGGTCTCTCTTTACAAGGGCATTATTCCATTCATGAGGGCTTCATTCTCTTGGTCTAATCACCTCCCCAAAGTCCCACCTCCAAATACCATCACATTGGGGGTTAGGACTTCAACTTCTGAATTGGCAAGTAGGGTACAAACATTCAATTCATCACAGCTATCCAGTTTTTAACATTTGTAAAAATACATACATGTCAAGTTTAAATTCATAGGGTCTCTTCCCCTGTGTATTTTACTCTAGATGGGACATTTTTTCCAACTAGGATCCGTTCAACATCTTGGTGACCACTCTCTGATTTCCCTTTGGGGTTAATTGCTACTCTCAGCCCCCAGATTGATGCCTCCATAGCTCAGATATGGAATATGTGATGTGGGACTAAACAACTCAAATCAAAGCATTTCTCCAGCCAGCATGCTTGACTCAGAATGGCTGTGATGCACTGTGAGCCAAAGAAATACAATGAGGCCTTTGCAGGCAGTATTGGCACAAAAACTGCCACCTTTTCACTGTATGAAAATTCGGTCGAACGCAGGCTAAGGGAGCTGCTGTTAGTCATCTTGATCCCCGGAAACAGCCATCAGAGAGAGACGCCCTCTGATACCATTTCATACTCCATGTTCAACCTCTCCCAAAGCAAAATCTGTCCTTGGAGTTTTGAATTAAAGAGACCAAGGAATGACTTTTTGATTTGAGTTGTGGTTTCTATCACTTAAAATGCTACAAATTCCTTTATAGTCCTGCACCAGTTTAACAAAACAAAACAAAACACCTCTCTGACTCAACAGAGATGCTAAACAAAAGGGTGTGTGTGGTCAACTTTTTGACTATTTTTCAGTCAGTAGCAAAGTCTGTTACCCCTATCCACTACCATCACTTAATTTTTATCTATTTCTCACCTTAAAAGTGGAAGTAAGTATGAGAAACATCAGGGTTTTTTTCCCGTTGGTTTTTTAGATGTGATGAGAATTTGTCCTGTACATTTTACACGGAAACACATGATATTAAATATCTGTTTTAGATATTTTCTTCCTTTGGATAACTCAGGATTTTAATTCTATTTAGCCACTTAATTTATTGAAATCTAAACTGACCAAAATTGCAAGTAACTGCTTACATACACATTGTATAAAACTTCGATTTTCCATTTAGGTCCACTTCTGGATCAGCTCTTTGTTTCAATTATCTAGTCCTGTACCAATACCACATTATTTTTAATGAATGTAGATCCATAATACATTGTAATAGTTCATAGATATAGATTGTTCCCATACTCCACCTTCTTCAGAATTTTCCTGATTATTTTTGCATGTTTAAAAAGTGTTTTTACTGATGCTTAATTACTCAGAAAAGAGTTTAACTCATTTGTTTATAGTTTAGGGTTTAAAGAGAGACTATTACTAGCACCCAGGAATTACTCTTGCCCCTCCTCCTGCTTAGACCTACCCCCACACCCAATGCAATCATGTGCTATGAGCCCTTCATCATCACAAGTTAGCTTTCCTTGTTTATCGGTTTTTTTATGAATGGAATCAGACAATATGCACTATTTCATATTCGTTATCTTTTGCTCAGCATTGTTTGTGAGACTATTCATGTTGTATGTAGAAGTAGCTTATTTTTTCATTATATGAATATATCATAATTTATTTATTCATTCTACTCATGATAGTCATTTGGGTTGTTTCCAGTTTGGGACTGTGATGAATTTTGCTGCTGTGAATACATGTTTGCACTTCCACAGAACTGTTGGAACATGGAGCCCAACAGTTTTCTAAAGCGACAGCACAGATTTGCACTCTCGTCGGCAGTTTTGGTTGATTCACATTTTTGCCTACACAGGGTTTGAGGGCTGTTCTTCAAATACACGCTTTTGCCTCTTGACATTGCCATTCGAATTTAGGAATAGGTTTGTCCATTGGCACAAAAATCAACCACTTGCATTTTAGTTGGAATTACATTAAATGTATAGATGAATTTGGATAGAATGCACATCTTTACAGTTACTAAAACTTTGAATCCATGAATCTCATATATTTTTATAATGATTTTTATTTTCTTTAATTTCTCTCAGCAATTTCCTTATAAAGATTGTGCATATCTTCTGTTAGATTTATTCTTAGATATTTGATGTTTTTGTTGCTATTGTAAATGGCACTCTGATTTTCAAAGTTTCTTTTCTAGTTGTTTGTTGATAGATACACATACACAATTAATTTCTTATTAAGCTTGTATTCAGGGCCTTACTAAATTTATTTAATAATTATTATAATTCACAATCATGTTGTTTACAAATAAAGATGGTTTTGTTTTTTCCTTTCCAGTCATTATTCATTTTGCATTTTTCACTTGTTAGATGGCACAGAGCAGGACAGAAGTTGATGGGTCTTCTTTACCTTAGTCCCAGTCCCGAAGGGAAAACTTTCAATATTTCTCTACTAAATTCATAGAAACCCTTTAACAGATTAATGACATCTCCTTCTATTCCTTTTTAAAAATGGACTTAATTTTCTAATATTGTGTTTAGGACTTTTGTGTCTCTATGGAGAAAGACTGGCTTATAACTCTCCTTTCTTATTTAGTCTTTATCAAGTTGTATTGTTAAAGTT
>VMDR010016615.1:0-20984 GCA_007922815.1 Macrotus californicus
ATTTTCAACTTCAAAAATTTCCCCCTTCAGATTGCTGCTATTAGTAAATACACAGTTTTGTAGATTGTTAACAATTTTGTGAAAGTCCAAACACCAGTACTTAATCACTGGCCTATGAATGATGAATGACACTTCATTAGCTAAGCAAATAATTCTTTTTTGCAAGGTTAAAGCGATGATTTATGAATTGGCTAAGTAATCTGCTGCTATCTAAATTAGTAGAATTTCAGAATTGAGAAGTAACTTTAGAAGGTATCTAATCTCAGCCCTGTACCTAAGCAGAACACAGTACAGGATTTTAAAAATGAGGTTGGAGAGAGTAACATTTATTGAGTCCTTACTGTGTGGTAGGTGTTTTATATACTTCAATTCATGTTAAGGTCACAGCAGTTTATGTGTTAGAATGTTGAGGTTTAAGAGAGTTCATGTAGTTTATCTTTAGTTACACAGAAAGAAGCAGAGCTGGGATTTAAACCCAGGTATACTAATTCTGTGTGTACGATTTCTGGTAAATTTCAGTCTAGCCATTTGGGTACTTCCCATGGGGAAGCCACCGACTCATGAGACAGCTCATTCTGTTGCTAAGTAACGGTAATTGTTAGAAAGTTCTTCTGTTGAGTCAGAGTGTGTTTCTCTTTAAATCGTTTCACTTAATTCTAGTTCTGACTGACTTTTGGGATCAAACTCAAGGCAAGGCTGATCCTCTTCCTTATAAGAGCCAACTTTTTTAATATTCAACATATATTACTTTAATAACCAGGAAAACAACAATACATACTATTTTTTTAATTAGTTTTGGGTCAGAGGAGAAACATATTTATGAGCCAGATGTTTATTTTAGAAGCTTAGTGTAACTAAACTTAAATTGTCCCAAGCATAGTAGCTGATTGTAATAATTTTTCACATAGTTATCCCAAGCAAAGTTTTGCTGAAAACAAAACTGTTTATTTGATACTTCAAAGTAGAAGGGAAAGAGAGCCTGTTGTACTGCACAGCACATATCCTGCAAATAATTTATAGAGGAGAGATTACTTACCTCACTGTGCAAGTCTTAGCTGAAGTTACAGGTCTCCTTTTTTCAAACATGTACTCAAAGAGTTGCACGGGATGAAATACTTTTCCACTGAATCAGTGTTCTCTGGTGTTCGGGGACACAAACCAGCCCCAGAAAACCTTTTAAGATGATAAAGTACCTCATAGCTGAGCCTTTATTTGTAATAACAAATAGAAAATGTGGCACAAAATAGTAAAACAGAAAAAATTAAGTTGAACCAGAACTAGCGGGATAATATGATCACTGTGATTGAACATTGGTGCTTGAGGATGCAGAATTTTCTGGAAGACTCCTTTCTCGTGGCAGCCTGCCTTTTCAAGTCTACTCCATCGGTTTTTAGCTTTGGCTTTCTCTCCTTCAATGCTAAGTTTTCCGGGAATGGGAGTGAGGAGGAGCAGGGGTTCGTTGCAGTGCTAAAGGGTCGTAAAAGGTACCTCGGGAAGTCCACAGTCTGCCTACACGGACTGTTTAGGAGAAGTAGAGGCCCATTCGCTGGGAACATCAGTCAGTCCTGGCACTGACCAGGGAGTGTAAATGCTCTTTGTCCAGTGCATGCTTCGCCTACCTTCCCACCCCAGTTTTATCGCCGTTTCACACGTCCTTAAGACTCATACTTGAGAGCCTTCAAAATAACCACATAACAATAATAGGCTTTTTATTAAGCCTTATTATCTGTAATATTGTTTATAAGTCGAATCTTTTATTTTAGAGACTACCTGTATACTTTTGAGGCTGTTTTGAATCTGTCTTGAAACTAGGGAAAATGTACTTTATTAGCTTTAGCCCTGGCAAACCATGAGGTTAAAGATACTGAGCTATTTACTGAAGTACATGTAATATCTCACAAGCCACTGTTACTAAATTTTGTTTGTCAACACCTGTACAGTTCAGAGATGCTAAGTAGATCCAACACCTGTCTTCCAACAGCGTTGTTTATTCTCTTTTCTCTCTCTCTACCCCTTACTTTGGGCTATAAATCCAACACATTGAATTCTTAGTTATTTGGTAATTTTTTCCTTCATAAAAGGGATCTGAGAAAAAATTAATTGTATTTCGTGATGTTTGCTTATTAGTACTGCTTTTTAAGGTCAATTTTTAAAATGATTGTGGGAACAACCCCTAGGAGGCAGTTTGTATCATTCAGGGACGCTTTTTTAAAAAAAATTTTTTTTTAAGATTTTATTTATTTTAGAGAAGTGAAGGGAGAGAGAGAAAGAGAGGGAGAGAAACATCACTGTGTGGTTGCCTCTCATGTGACCCCCACTGGGGACCTGGCCCACAACCCAGGCACGTACCCCGACTGGGAATCGAACCAGCGACCCTCTGCCTCACAGTCCGATGCTCAATCCACTGAGCTACACCAGCCAGGGCTCAGGGATGCTTATTTAAAAGGAAGCCTGCGGAATGCTAAATTTCTTAGAAGTAATCCTGTTAGTCACACATCCAACTTGTAACTGTGTTAGAAATAATATTTTCACTTCCTTCCTTGCTCACATCATTCTTGAATAAAGTTATAAAGACTGCCTTTACTCAAGATTGTTTAACAGTAAACACAAAGTATAAAATTTATTAAATCACTATATTCTATAAGCAAATTAATGAGCAAATTGTGTGTAAGAATATGGTTTAAGAACAATAACATGTTTACCTTTAATTACGACACTTAATCATGAAACTTCTAGCAAATGTAAGTCTGTTTCATTGAACTAGGTATGTAATGTATTTTCTCTTTGATCTCTCACCTCCATTTTTATTTTTAAATCAAGATTCACAATCGATATGAAGGCAAGGATGTTTCAAAGCACAAACGGAACTTGGCGATAGCAGGTGGTGTAACATTGTCTGTAATCGTGTCTCCAGTTGTAGCCGCAGTGACTGTAGGTAAGGAAAGTGCTTAAAAATATCAATGACCTCAAGGTTTTGTAATATTAAAGTTTTGTGAAAGGATGTTAAAAACCAAAATGTTCCGTTGTTGAATTTAAAAGAAGTTTTTTATTTACATTAAAACAATTTAAGCTGAACCTACAGAAAGCCTCTCAGTAACCATGTTGGTTAAAAGTATTATGGACTCAAGAGCCAAGCCTTAGGATAGTTGGTAAATTACCATTGGCAGGTACCCTTTCCTCCCTTTCCCCAAATATAGTTTAGAGCCCTGGCACTTGAAAAGGTTCACATCTATTTTTTCCCCTCGTGTGTCACCTGAGAGGCTAGACCCTTTGAATTTGTGTCCCTGAAGAGCTGGGTAAATCCACTTTTGGCAAGGGTTGCAGAGCCCTAGATCTTTTTTCCTACACACTGTCTTTTGAAAAGACTTTCTAAAACACATGTTTCTGTGATTTAGGTTTTGGTTCATAATAACTGATGTAATTCTTCTTTAGGTATTGGTGTTCCTATTATGTTAGCCTATGTCTACGGTGTTGTTCCGATTTCTCTCTGTCGAAGTGGAGGTTGTGGAGTCTCAGCAGGCAATGGAAAAGGAGTCAGGATTGAATTTGATGACGAAAATGACATAAATGTTAGTGGAAATAACACAGCTGTAGGTAAGCCCTTCGACAAGGAAAAAGTGCACTTAACCCTGGTTTAAGTGGGGGAGGCTGGAGACCACATGCCAGCCAGAGTTTTCACCGCCCTCCTTTCACTGGACCTAACGGTGCTCATCTGGCAGCGCGTCCGTGCACTGAGCCGCTGAGGAAAGGAGGATGGACGGAGAGAGGGTGGGGCAGTTCTGGTTACCTAGCCTGTGGTGGGAACACAATGACTTAGAAATTGTAGGGTTTTAGTCTTCAGTTTTGCCTAAAACATTACAAGTTAGTAAGAAAAGCGTATGAAGAGGAACACAGTTCATAAAAGAAGAAACACAGGTGGCAAATGAGTGTCAACCTAATACTATTCAAAGAACTATGAATGAGAACAATAACTGGAGAATTAAAAGGCCCTCACAGACAGGCTGCCAGTAGGAGTAGAAGTTAATAAACCTTAAAGCATGTGCATATTTTATGCTCCAGCAATTCTTGTCATAGAAATTTGTTTTAGGGAAATAATCAGGCAAATTTGCAAAGATAATGGCTACTTTCCTATCTCCCGTTCACTCTGGAACTCACTCCAGTCAGATTTTGGTCCCTGCCACTCCAGAATTTCATCTCTGCCACTCCACCACTCACCTCCCTGCTACCAAATGTAGTGGTCAGTTCTTGGTTTTCATCTTGATATAAGAGGACATTTGACTTGGTAGACTGTGCCCTCCTTCTTGAAACATTTTCTTTACTTCTGGAAAACCATTTCTTTTTTTTTCTTTTTTTTTTTTTTTGCCAATTCTCACCCGAGGATATTTTCACTGATTTTAGAGAGAGAGAATGCGAGAGAGACAGACATTGGTGCGAGACAACATCTATCAGTTGCTTTGCGCATGCTTTGGCATGTGCCCCGACCGGGAATCGAACTTTCAACCTTTGGTACACAGGATGGTGCTCCAACCAAATGAGCCTCTTGGCTAGGGCCTGGAAAACCATTTCTTATCCCATCATGTCTCTTGGCCACATCTTCTCAGTCTTCTTTGCTAGTTCATTTTTCTCTCCCAGTGTCTAAATTTTGAAGTTTCCAGGACTCAGTTCTCAGACTTCTCTTCTTTAACTACACTCACTCCATAAGTAATCTCATTATTAAATAATACATACACCAACTTCTCTTAAGTGTATAGCTAGGCTAGAACTCTCCTCTAAACTTCACACTTGTACATCTGACTCTTTTTGTTAATCTGCACTTGAATGTGTAATTGAGAATTTAACTTGTTGGTAACCAAATTCTTCACTCTAAAACCTGTTGCTCTTTCCATCACCCTCACCTCAGTAAGAAGCTTCTCCATTCTTGTTGTTGCTTGGGCTAAATCTTTCACTCAGGATGACGCCTCCCTTTTCCCTTCTTATGCTGCATCTGATCCATCAGCAAATTCTGCTACTTCCTTCGATATTTAGCCATAATCCAACCATTGTCACCTCTCTACTTCTATTAGTCTAAGCTTACTGTCCTGTTTCCTGGACTATAGTAATAGGCTCTTAACTGATCCATGTGCTTCTCGGTTCCCATTCCCTGTTCCACTGTGCAGCCATAGTGATACTTCTAAAACATAACTCAGATCATGTCTTTCTTATGGAAAAAAATCCAAAGTCCTTAGTATGACCCAGAAGGTCCCACATGATCTGTACTGGGCTACATCTCTGAAGTCATCTCTTGTCACTCCTGTTTTGTACCATGCCTCCTTGATGTTTTCAAGGGTGCCCACCACACTTCCGCTTACTGGCTTTTAAACTTGCAGTTCCATCTGCCTGGAGTATTCTTCCCAAAGATAATTCACAGCTGACTCCTTCACTTTCTTTGAGCCTTTACAAGTGTTACTTTACCAGAGAGGCCTTCTCTGATCATGCTATAAAATAGCACACAGGCGTGCACACACTCCTCATCATTCTCACTGCCCTTTACTCTGCTTTATTTTTTCCTCATAGCATTTATTACTATATAATTTTATTTATTTGATTTTCTCAACTAGAACATAAGATTTTTGAGGGCAGAATGTTTGTCTCTGATCCAGTATGTCCCCAGTGCTTAAAACAGTGTTGGGTATGTGTAATAAGCATCAAATTGGAGCAAATAAATGAATCCTTCAATACAAAGCATGTGAAAAGTACTGTAAGATTGGAATATAGTGGTATCAGCTCTTGTAGTACCTTGTATACAATTGGGACCATAGAGTGTATCTAAAAATCAACTTTGGCCCATTCTTATTGACCTAGAGAATAATAAACTCTTTATATGACACTCTTATTGAAAACTGTCACATACTTTTCCTCCAAAATTAGCTAAAATTTTCAACAGTTGGGTTCTTTATAGAAATCATAAATCTTCTGGATTATAAAAAAATAGTGACCATCTAAAACTGAAGGCCAATTCTTCATCCAACTTCACTTGCTGAATTATTTCCCTTTACTCTTACCCCAGAGTTAGGTGTCCCTACTCCTGTGTATGCTTTATAATTTACATGATAAAATGCCCTATCTGAAATCATGGAGGAATTTAAGAAGAAAGATGTTAATAATTATACTAACTTCTTTGAAATATTTGCATTTAGACACAACTTCAGTAGCAGAAGCAAGACACAACCCGAGCATAGGGGAAGGAAGTGTGGGCGGTCTGACCGGCAGTCTGAGTGCAAGTGGAAGCCACATGGATCGGATCGGAGCCATTCGAGACAATCTGAGTGAGACAGCCAGCACCATGGCACTGGCTGGAGCCAGTATAACGGGCAGTCTGTCAGGAAGTGCCATGGTGAACTGTTACAACAGGTAAGAAGAATGTGCTTTGTTTTGTTGTGTTTTTGCCTTCTGTTAGCTACAAATTATTAATTTGATGAAAATTTTCAACATGATTATATATTGCCCCACTGTGTCAATAATGTTTACAAAATGAAATTATCGGCTCTGGCTGATGTAGCTCAGTGGATTGAGCACAGGCTGCGAACCAAAGGGTCGCCAGTTCAATTCCCAGTCAGGGCACATGCCTGGGTTGAGGGCCAGGTCCCCAGTAGGGGCCAGGTGAGAGGCAACCACACATTGATATTTCTCTCCCTCCCTTCCCCTCTCTCTAAAAATAACTAAATAAAATCTTTAAAAAAGAAAAAGAAATTATTGATAAATAGTGAATAAGGTTTTTTACTTGTTTGGATTTTCTGTGACAGTATACCCATGATGTGGTAAAAATCAAGTCTAAGGCATAAATTCTGCCATTTTTTTAAAAGATTTTATTTATTTATTTTTAGAAAGAAGGGAAGGGAGAGAGAGAAACATCAGTGTGTGGTTGCCTCTCACATGCCCCCAACTGGGGACCAGCCCTGCAACCCAGGCATGTGCCCTGACTGGGAATCGAACCGACGATGCTTTAGTTCACAGGCTGGCACTCAATCCACTGAGCCACACCCGGGCTGCCTGGTTTTTTTTTCACCGCACTTGTCAGATTTTATGTTTGAATTGATGCTGGAACTGCGTTAGTGGACATAGTAAAAACAATGCTTAAGCCTGGATCTTACCTCTGGAGGTGGCAACAGCTGGATGTTAGGAAGTGAGACATGAGTTGAGCGCTGGGGGAGCAGGTGGAGTCAGGATATCCAGGAGTGCTTGAACTGAGGCCAGGGTAGTCTGCTAGGGTCTTTTTCTGTATTCAATGGTTAATCCATTTTCACCAAGTCTTTTACCAGCAGCCATATAGGTAAGTTGGAGAAATTAAAGCATTTTTATCTTCCCTTGTTTCCTCTTCATTCAGTATTCTTTACCTTTCTTTAGTAGCTTTTTTTTAACATAGGGAAAGTATATGAATTAAAAAATAAATTGGTCATATTTATTTTTAGGTAGTTTGCTTTTAAACAAACTTTCAAGTGACAGCGATGTATATTATGTCTTTTTTAAAGACTCAACTATTAAATTTGTAGAACTATTTTAGTGCATAGGTGCCCAGGATTTTTTGATTCACTGATTTGTCACAAAGAATAGTTTTTAATGTCTTTGGATTTTTGTGTTTTACACTGAGCATGCCAAGCAAAGTGCCACATCCAGAGTGAAAATAATAAAGCATATTTAAGTTAACCCCCTTTACGTCCTTGTGTGTTATTCTGTTACCACCTTACTGGGCAGACAGCTAATTTTCCATTTCATTTGAAAGGCTGGTACTATTCAGTGTGCTGCAGTAGAATTTGAATAATTAAATTTTAGAAAACTTTTAAAAGCAATGTTTATAGTTGTTTCTAGATAGCTTATTGTTACTAAGGCTTTTAACTGAACTGAATTATTTAAATAGACATATTATAGTAGTGCTGATACTATACGTATTTTTGGTCTTTCATCTGCTGTTCCCCTCTTCAGGTTGGAAGTGCAGGCAGATGTACAGAAAGAACGGTGCAGTCTAAGTGGAGAATCTGGCACAGTCAGCCTGGGCACAGTCAGTGATAACGCCAGCACCAAAGCAATGGCAGGGTCCATTCTGAATTCCTACATCCCATTGGACAAGTAAGGAAAGAATTACTATAAAGTCAGAAGTATTTTTAAAATTAATTTAAAATTTACTGCTATCATTAGGCAAAATTATTATGAATAATAGTTATCAACTATTAAGTTCTCTGAGAAAATAAAAAGACAAGATGTCCAGAATAGACCAATCCATGGGGACAGAAAGTAGATTAGAGGTTGCATGGGGGAGGGGGAGAAGGATTGGAACTAACTGGTAGTATGCATAGGATTTCTTTTGGGGATGATGACAATGTTTTGAAGTTAGGCAATGGTGATTGTTACACAATTCTGAATATACTAATAGCCACTGAATTGTACATTTGAAGTAGGTAAATTTATGTAGCTGCTTCTGTTTGTCTTTTAGTTGAAGCAGTATTGTAGTCTTTTTATTTAAAGCAGTTTGTTTTAGTAGAATGTAGCCTGCATTAATTTGTTCTTTCATCTTTTATATACTTATACTTTTTCACAGGAACCCTTCCCCCTTTGCTGTCATCTGAATAAAAATGAAAGGAAGTTGGAAATTTGTTCATATTTGTTACTCTTATGTTCCAGGGAAGGCAACAGTATGGAAGTGCAAGTAGATATTGAGTCGAAGCCGTCCAAGTTCAGGCACAACAGTGGAAGCAGTAGTGTGGAGGATGGCAGTGCCACCCGAAGTCATCCTGGGGGTTCTTCCAGTGGCTTCCCTGAAGGCAAATCCAGTGCCACTAAGTGGTCCAAAGAAGCAGCAACAGGAAAGAAATCAAAAAGTGGTAAATTGAGGAAAAAGAGTAACATGAAGATAAATGAAACTAGAGAAGACATGGATGCACAGCTGTTAGAACAACAAAGCACAAACTCAAGTGAATTTGAGGCTCCGTCGCTCAGTGACAGTATGCCGTCTGTAGCTGATTCCCACTCCAGTCATTTTTCTGAATTTAGTTGTTCTGACCTAGAAAGCATGAAAACTTCTTGTAGCCACGGTTCCAACGATTATCACACCCGTTTTGCTACTGTTAACATTCTTCCTGAGGTAGAAAATGACCGTCTGGAAAATTCCCCACATCAGTGTAGCATTTCTGTGCTTACCAAAACTGCTTCGTGTTCAGAAGTGCCACAGTTGAATCACATTGCCGAAGAACTTGGTAACAGTGGAATGAAACCCAATGTCGATTTCTATTTTGGTGAGGCACTAAAAGAAACAAACAACAACCACTCACATCAGACAATGGAATTAAAAGTTGCGATTCAGACTGAAATTTAGGCCTATGTATGCTGCAAAATAACGACCACTGAACAACCTTGTTTGGAGCTGGCTGAACTTCTTGGGACTACTCTAAGTTTCGAGTTACCAGCAAAGGCCACGTTACATGATAAATGCAGGCACATTTTCTGTGTTCAGCGCATTGTGTTTCGTGTGGATCTTCATTACCAAACTATGACATGAAGGCTTTAAAAGTGCATTATTGTAAGGACAGTAGTTGTTCAGAGAAGTATGTTTTGTGCATTTGCCACAAAATATTGCCTGAACCACATACTTGTGTACTTAGGTAGAAATTTGGCTTAATTTATAATCAATATAAAATACTAATGCAGTTCTACAGCATTCTTAGGAAGAAAACATGAGGTTTGGGGTTTAGTGGTTAGTGACATTTTATTGAAACCACTAAGGGGTACTGTTTAAAGAGCCTTGCAGGTCACTCTCAGTATATGATACTCTTTGTAACATTTCTACTCATAAATGGGCGTACATTTTTTTCATATGCAATGTGGATATGTAAAGCTTAACGCAGCCCATTTGCTACCATTTGGATACTTAGATACTTTGAGCAAGATTGTGGCAGTTTTTGCACAACTTTGAAATAGAAAAACCTGGTACTGTATATATCTTGTATATTGTTGATGTCGTCATAGAAGAAAATTATAAAGGTAGGTAATTAAGCATACTGACAACACCAAATAAGATCTGTAAAACTGCAAAACAAAATTCTGTTAGTTCATAAGTATTACAAAGCAGTCACCTTTCACTCAGTGAAGGTTTGCACCCATTGATTCTTGGTGCCTTTGGTATAGACTGGATTTTAAGGGTCTAGTTATTTGAGGATTTTGCTGTATTATTTTCCATAATATCCTCTCTAGCTACCTTGGATTGTATAGAAAAATAGAGGATAGATAAACATAAATATGATTAATAACAATGCTGAAAAAGTATTAGCCTACCAAAGACATACTCAGGCTTTAGTGAATAACTTCACATAACCTCAGTTTTTAACACATGTGTATCTTCTCCATTCATGAAATCAAAATACAGTGCAGTTTGTACCAAGTACCAAGGAGGGGTCCACGTAGAGCTGGGTTTATTTTCTTTTGCTTTTGTTTATGGAAGATGTTCAGCTGACATAAACAGAAGTTGGCCAAAATACTGCCTGTACTGTTAAATTCCTGTGTAATTCCCTTAAATAAAACAGGTCAACCTCAATGATAGCAGGTAAAATGTTCAATCTTACACGTCTCTTTAAGTATTGCCATCATGGTGCTACTGAGCGTCCTCTTTTGCTGGAAAGAAAAACGCCACGGGCTGCAGTCCTCTTACGTCGCTTTTCACGCAGGCCCATCACTGTGCTCATGACACTAGTGCCAGCTACTTTATTTGATAGTGCTTATTGTGGTGTTTGTGTATTTGTTTGCATTTTAGTTTTGTTCAATAGCGAGTATGTAAACTGCATACATGAAATAAATGTAAATACTAATGTATTGTTGCCTTACGTTTGTGTGTAGGTGTTTTTATAAGAGTAGAAATACTCATCTATCATGTTGTCATTATTCATAAATATTGCAAGCCATTGAGATAATCCTGCATTCTGGTCTCAGCAAAGGGAAGCATTCGCTGAACTTCTCAACAAACAATTGAGAAAGGAGTTGCTTAATTCATCAAAATAATTTCATTTTTTTAAAAATAAATTGGAAAGTAAATAGATCTATTATTAAATTGTGAAGAGATAAGTACTATAATCCTCATCTTAAAAGAAAACGATCATGAAAGATTATTTAAGAGATTCTACTTTAGCAATGTTAGATTTTTTAAATATGTTTTATTGATTATGCTATTAGAGTTGTCCCAATTTTTCCCCTTTGCCCCCCTCCACCCAGTACCCCCATTCCCTCTGGCATATCCCCCCTTAACTCATGTCCATGGGTCATGCATGAAAGTTCTCCAGCTATTCCATTTCCTATACTGTTCTTAACATCCTCCTGTCTATTCTGTACCTACCAATTTGCACTTCTTAATCCCTGCACCTTTCCCGCCATTTTCCTCCTTCCCCCTTCCAACTGATAACCCTCCAAATGATCTCCATATCCATGATTCTGTTTTCTTCTGTTTGTTTGCTTAGTGTTTTTTAGATTCAGTTGTTGATAGTTGTGAATTTATTGCCACTTAAATGTTCATAGTTTTGAACTTTTTCTTAAATAAGCCCCTTTAACATTTCATTTTATAATGGCATGGTGATGATGAACTCCTTTACCTTTACCTTTCCCCGGGAAGCACTTTATCTGCCCTTCGATTCTAAATGATAGCTTTGCTGGATAGAGTAATCTAGATTGTAAGTCCTTGCTTTTCATCACTTTGAATACTTCTTGCCAGTCCCTTCAAGCCTACAAAATTTCTTTTGAGAAATCAGCAGATAGTCTTATAGGAGCTCCTTTGTAGATGACTATCTGCTTTTCTCTTGCTCCTTTTAAGATTCTCTCTATATCATTTATTTTTAACTTCTTTAAAAAGATTTTATGTATTTCTTTTTAGATAGAGGAATGCAGGAAGAAAGAAAGGGAAAAAAACATCAATGTCTGGTTGCCTTTTGTGTGCACCGCCAACTAAGGACCAGACCTACAACCCAGGCATGTGCCCTGACTGGGAATTGAACCAGTGACCCTTTGGTTCAAAGGCCGGCACTCAATCCACTGAGCCACACCAGCCAGGGCTCTCTATATCTTTAACTTTTGGCATTTTAATTATTTTTAAATATATTTTATTGATTATGCTATTACAGTTGTCCCATTTTTTTCTCCCCTTTATTCCCCTCCACCCTGTACCTCCCCCACCCACCATTATTCCCCCACCTTAGTTCATGACCATGGGTTGTACATGTAAGTTCTTTGGATTCTCCATTTCCCATACTATTAACCTCCCCCTATTTTGTACCTGCCATTTATGCTGCTTATTCCCTGTACGTTTTCCACCATTCTCCCCGCTCCCTGTCCCCACTGATAACATTCTCCATGTCATCTCCATTTCTGTGAATCTGTTCCTGTTCTAGTTGTTTGCTTAGTTTGTTTTTGTTTTTTTTTTAGGTTCAGTTGTTGATAGTTGTGAATTTGTTGTCATTTTACTGTTTGTATTTTTTATCATCTTCTATTTGTTAGCTGAGTCCCTTTAACATTTCATAGAATAAGGGCTTGGTGATGATGAACTCCTTTAAGTTTACCTTATTTGGGAAGCACTTTACTGGCCCTTCCATTCTAAATGATAGTTTTGCTGGATAAAGTTATCTTGGACGTAGGTCCTTGCCTTTCATGACTTTGAATACTTCTTTCCAGCCCCTTCTTCCCTGTAAGGTTTCTTTTGAGAAATCAGCTGATAGTCTCATGGGCACTCCTTTGTAGGTCACTGTCTCCTCTTCTCTTGCTCCTTTCAAGATTCTCTCCTTATCTTTTATCTTGGGTAATGTAATTATGATGTGCCTTGGTGTGTTCCTCCTTGGGTCCAACTTCTTTGGGACTCTCTGAGCTTCCTGGACTCCCTGGAAGTCTATTTCCTTTGCCAGATTAGGGAAGTTCTTCATTATGTTTTCAAATAAGTTTTCAGTTTGCTCTTCCTCTTCTCCTTCTCGCACCCCTATGATTAAGACGTTGGAATGTTCAAAACTGTCCTGGAGGTTCATAAGCCTCTCGTCATTTTTTTGAATTCATGTTTGTTCATTCTGTTCTGGTTGGATGGTTAGTTCCTTCTGGTCCAAATGATTGATTTTGAGTCCTGGTTTCCTTCCCTTCACTGTTGGTTCCCTGTGCATTTTCCTTTGTTTCACTCTGCGTAGCTTTTTCTCCTTCTATTTTGTGACCATACTCAACCATTTCTGTGAACATCCTGATTACCAGTACTTTGAACTCTGCATCTGATAGATTGGCTATCTCTTCATTGCTTAGTTGTATTTTTTCTGGAGTTTTGATCTGTTCTTTCAGTTAGGCCGTATTTTTTTATCTTGGCGCGCCTGTTACGTAGTAAGGGGCGGAGCTTTAGGTATTCACCAGGGCAGGGCAAACCCACATCGCTGGGTTGTGGCGCTGTATGTGGAGGAGAGGTCTGAGAGAGAACAATGCCACTTGCTCAGCTCTTGGCTGGCTTTCAGTCACTTCCACTGCTACCCACAAACAGATTCAACCCTTCTGGTGCTGATTCCCAGGTAAGTGATTTTGTGTACATTCCAGGACCCTGTGGGTCTCTCCAAGGAACTCCCATGTGAGGCTGGGAGTTTCTCCCGCCATGGCAACCCCCACAGGTTTATTCAATTAGAGGTTTTGAGTGTTTATTTCCCCGAGCAGGAACTCAGGGTTATGCGGTCTGTCTCGCTCTCCAGTTCCTCCCAGTTGATCTGCACGCAAATATGGTCCTGCCCACTCCACCAGCCGCCGCCTCACTTGGTCTTCCAGCTGCTGCCTCCCCTGCCCCACTCCTGCTGCTGCCACCTTGCCACCTGTCCTCTCCACCCCGGTTGCCCATCTCTGTCCCTTCTACCGGTCTGGATGAATGTTTTTTCTTTAACTCCTTGGTTGTCGGGCTTCCCTGCAATTTGATTTTCTGGCATATCTGGTGGTTTTTTGTTTTTAAATTGGTTGTTATCCTTTTGGTTGTGCAAAGAAACAAAGCGTTTCTACCTACGCCTCCATCCTGGCTGTCTGGACCTGCATTTTATTTTTAAGTAAACTTTATTTGGAATATTTTTAGACTTACAAAAAAGTTGCAAAGATAGTTAAGAGGTTTCCCATACACACTACCCATATATTATTTTTTGCCATAGGAAAGCGCTATTGTCAAATGTGTCTAATTACATATTTCAGACCTTATAGTCATGGTGAAGGTCTCCCCTACTTCTAAATTGTACTTACAGTCTCCCAGATTTCTTCTGAGGTTTAAATTTTTTTTCCATTTGCTTTTATCTGTTTTGAATTTATGTTTAGTATAATACAGAGGTCCAGTCTTATTTTCTTCCCAATGGAAAGCTGTTTGTTAAATAATCTACCCTTTTCCCACTGATCTGAACACTGCCCTTGTACTAGAATTCCTAAATTCCTATTAAAAAGTCTGCTGGGATTCTTGTTTTGATTCCATTGAATCTATAGATCAATTTGGGGGAAAGTGGCATCTTAACAGTATTAAGTCCTCTGATCTATAAACACAGCGTTTCCATCCATTTATTCTTTTAATTTCTTACAATAATGCCTTGTAGTTTTCAGTGTGCAGATCTTTTTTAAAATCTCAATTTCTAATTACAGTAGTCCCCCCTTATCCACGGTTTCACTTTCTGCAGTCAACCACAGCCCAAAAATATTAAATGGAAAATTCTAGAAATAAACAATTCGTAAGTTTTAAATTGTGCACACTTCTCTCAGTAGCTCTGTTCTGCCTGGGACCTGAGTCATCCCATTGTTCAGCACGTTCACACTGTATGTGCCACCTGCCTGTGAGTCACTTCACTAAGTTATCGTGCAGTGCTTGTATTCAGGTGACCCTTATTTTACTTAATAACGGTCCCAGAGCAAAAGAGCGGTGATGCTGGCAATTCAGAAATGCTGAAGAAAAGCTGTGGAGTATGTGTGTGTAGGAGAAAACTATGTGGGGTTCATACTCTCTATGGTTTCAGGCATCCACGGGGTCTTAGAACGTATCCCCTGCAGATGAGGTGGGACTGCTGCATCTAGAAATACAACTGATTTTTGTACGCTGGTCTTGAATCCTACAAACTTGTTCTAATAGCTTTTGGGTAGATTCCGTAGGGTTTTCTACATAGACAAGTGTGTCTGCAAATAAAAACAGTTTTACTTCTTTCCAGTCTGGATACCTTTGGGAACTTTTTTCCTCATTGTACTGTGAATTCAGCCTTCAGTACAATGTTAAATAGGAGTGGTGAGAGCAGGCATCCTTAACCTTGTTTCCAATCAGCCTGGACGTATTTAGTCTTTCATTCATCCTATGATTTCTGGTAAATTCTTCACAGGCATAAGGGGGTGGCCTTTTTGAACTGATTGGGGGACCCCAGAGTGTCCGTCTAAGTTATTGTCTGCCTCGGGTGGTTTGCTTTGTCCTCCATTTTAAAAATTGAGATATAGTTCATGTATCCTAAAATTCACCTTTTCACAGTGTAAAATTCAGTAGTTTTTAATGTATATATATATAAGGCTATACAGCTGTCACCACTATCTAATTCCAGAACATTTTGATCACCCCCAAAATAAGCACTGTACCCATTAGCAGTCAGTTCCCATTCTGCTGGCGACCACTGATCTACTTGGGGTAAGTTTGTCCATTGTGGACAATTCATAGAAATGGCATCATATATGTGGCCTTTTGTGTTTGGCTTTTTTCACTTAATGATTTCAAGGTTCATCTAGGAGTGGCATAATTAGGAGTAGCATAGTTCAATACTTCGTTCCTTTTTATGACTGAATAATAGTCTCTTGCATGGGTATACCACATTTTTATTTATTCATTAGTTGATAGACATTTCAGTTTTCACACTTTTGGCCGTTATAAAGATGCTGCTGTGAACATTTGTGTACAAGTTTTGTGTGAACGTATGTTCTCAGTTTTCTTGTGTATAATACTAGGAGCAGAACTGTTGGGTCGTATGGTACCCCTGACTTTTGGAAGAACTGCCAAACTTTTCTAAAGAAGCTGCACCATTTTACATTCGTATCAGCAATATATGTGGTTTATAATTTCTTTACTTCTTTGCCAACATTTGTTATTGTAGGTCTTATCATATCTATCCCAGTGAAATATTTCCACTTGGTTTAACACAAAGATAAATTAGAATTAAAATTGTGTTTGTTAAAATAGCCCTCCCAACCACTGCTTCATTATAGCAAATATTTGGTCCAGTTGTATAGGTGGGAAATGCATAAAAGAGGTCAAGTGGTAGCTAGTAAGATTAAATTTTCAGTTCTTTTTGGATTTGACTTAGGTCACTATTAAAACACTAAAGAAAAATAGCAAACCAGTCAATTGGGTCTGTAGGTGTCCTGTCTGGTTTCTGCCTGCTTCACAGTGAAGCGCCCTGCAGCAGCCGAGTTTTAGGCTGCTTCCAGGGCATCGTGGTACTGGAATTCTCCAGGAAACCAATCAGTCCTGCTGAGCCCTGACTTCTCATACCCCCAAGTCTTTTTAAAAACCTGGCTTCGACGTTACCTCTTCTTGAAAATGTTCTTGATTTTCTCTACTTGGACCTTTTGATAACTTTGACACCTGAACATTTCATTGATGCCCTACTAGAGTATCCTGTACTTGGCTTTTGTTTCTTCTAAGTCAGTCATATAAACTCATTAAAAGGAGGGGTTATCTGTATTTTAACTTTATTGTTGACACTATTACAAGTGCCCCCATTTCCCATCCCCTTTCCCCACCTTCACCCTCTCCCTGTACCCCCTTCCCTCTGGCCATTACCACACTGTTGTCTGTGTCTATGGGTCATGCATACACCATATTTTGCCATGTATAATGCATACTTTTTGCCCAAATTTTTGAGGGAAAAATAAGGGTGCGCATTATACATGGGTAGTGCTAATTCTGTATCTATATAAATGTTTGTATTTATGCTTTTGCATTGAAAGTATACTGTAGAAAGCAATAATGATATCTATATGCAAAATATAAATAAATAAATGAATTCAAAATGTAAAATGAAAGATTTTTTTCCTGCAAGTTTGGGCCAAAAATGCAGGCGTGCATTATACACGGCAAAATATGGTATGTTCTTTGGCTAATCCCTTTACCTTCATCCAGTGCCCTCCCCACTCTCCACAGCTGTTGGTCTGTTCCATGTGTCCAGGCCTCTGGTTTTATTCATTAGTTTATTTACTTCATTTGAGTCCACATTATAAGTGTTTGTTTTTCTCTGACTGGCTTATCTCACTTAGCATAATAATCTCTTGGCCCATCCATGCTGTTGTAAAAGTTAAACGAGTCCCTTTATTATGGCCATGTAATACTCATTGTGTGAATGCACCACAGCTTTTTTACCCACTCATCCACAGATGGGCTTGGGTTGCTTCCGGAGATTGACTACTGTATGTGTTCTTTTGGATTGCTGTTTCAGGATTCTTAGGGCATTTTCCCAGCAGTAGGATCTCTGGGTCAAAAGGCAGTTCCATTTTTCATTTTTTTGAGGAAACTCCAGTTTTCCATAATAGGTGAACACATTTACATTTCTACCAACAGTGCACAGCATTCCCTTTTCTTTATTCTCACCAACATGTGTCTCTTTTTGGTAACAGTTGCTCAAACAGGTGTGGTATCTTACTGCAATGATGATTAGTGATGTTGAGCGTCTTTTCATGTACCCTTTGGCCATTCGGATGCCTTCTTTAGGAAAATTTCTGGTTCCTTTGTCCATTTTTAAATCAGATTTGTTGTTACTGAGTAGTATGAGTTCTTTATATATTTTGGATATTAACCCCTTATCCGATACATGCTTTGCAAGTATTTTCTCCCGTTCCTCAGGTTGTTTCTCCATTTCGTTTCTTTTCCTGTGCAGAAGCCTTACAGTTTGATGCAGTTCCACTTACTAATTTTTGCTTTTGTTGTTTGCGCCCTTGGTGTCATGTCCAAAGTAATCATTGCTAAGACCAATGTGGAAGAGCTTCTCTCTTGTTTTCTTCTAGAAGTTTTGCAGTACCAGGTACTATGTTTAAGCCTTTGACCTAGTTAACTTTTTTGAATGGAGTAAGATTGGAGGTCCAATTTCATTTTTCTGCATGTGTTTATTCCCATCACCATTTTTTGAAGGGAGTATTCTTTACTCATTGGGTAGTGTTGCCTCCCTGTTGAACATTATAACAACATGTGTGGTGATTTAATTCTGGGTTCTCTATTCTGTCCCAATCTGTCTATTTTTCTGCCAGTTCCATACAGTTTTGATTACTATAGCGCTGTCGTAGTTTGAAATCAGAGGGTGTGGTGCCTTCAGCTTTGCTCTTCTTTCTCAGGATTGCTTTGGCTATTTGGGGTCTTTTGTGGTTTCATACAAATTGTAGGATTTTCCTATTTCTGTGAAAAATGCCTTTGGAATTTTTATAGAGATCGCATTGAATATATAAATGGCTTTGGGTAGTATGGACATTTTAACAGTATTAATACCTCCAACCCATATGCACAAAATACCTTTCCATTCGTTTTGTCTTTGACTTCTTTCAGTCAAGTCTTATAGTTTTCATTGTATAGATCTTTCGCTGTTAAATTTATTCCTGGGTACTTTGTTTTTGATGCCATTGTGAATGGGATAGTTCTATTTTTTTTTTTTTTAAGATTTTATTTATTTTTAGATGGGGGGAAGGGAGGAAGAGGAGAGAAACATTGGTGTGCATGAAACATTTACCGGCTGCCCTTCACCTGCCTCCAGCTGGGACCTGGCCCACAGCCCAAGCATGTGCCCTGACCAGGAATCGAACTAGCCACCTTTTCGTTTGCAGGACGACACTGAGCCACACCAGTCAGGGCAGGATAGTCCTATTTCTTCTCCAGGTGTTTTGTTGTTGGTATATAGAAATATAACTAATTTTTGAGATATTGATTTTATATCCCACAACTTTACTGAATTTGTTGATTAGTTCCAACCGTTTTATTATTCTTTGGGATTTTCTGTACAGACCTCAGGTCACGTAGACTTTCTCATTTTTTCTTCTAACCAAGTTACTTCAAAATTCGTATCCGCTAGGTTATTTATTGTCTTCCTTCCCTCTGCTCTGCTCTGATGCAGATGCCCTCTATTCTATTCTTAACCTCACTCATTGATTTCTTCAGCTCCAGAGTTTGTTTGGTTCTTTTATATGATTTTGTTCACATATGTTCTTACTGTCATTGAACTATCTTGAGCAGTCTCCTTTATAAGCAGGGAGTATGTTCCAAGACTCCCAGTGGATGCCTGAAGCTGCAGATATCAAACCCTAAACATACTGTTTTCTTTCCCTTATATAAGCTACCTATAATAAATTGGGTACCGTGGGAGATTAACAATAAAGTAAACTTTAATCATAAAGTAGAACAATTACAATATACTGTAATCAAGTTACACGGATGGCTTTGGGACCATTATTAAGTGAAATGCGGGTTACTTGAACACAAGCACCGCAATACCGCAAAACTGCTCGAGTCAACCTGATCAGTATACAGTGTGGCTGCTCTGTATGCAGGGGTGACGCACCCCCCGGCAGGGCGGACCAGGCAGGCACGAGGTTTCATCACGCTACTCACAACTGTACGTAATGTAAGACATCAGTTGTTGGTGGGATTCTCGACTTAATATTTTATAATTGAAGATGCAAAACGCAAAACCGTGGATGGGTGAACACTGTGTTCTAAATTATCAGCTACACCGCAGTGTTCTGCGGCTTTTAGCTTGGTGGTTGAATTACCTTTCAGGGGCAACATTTTCTTGATTTTTCATGTTCCTTGTATTTTTATGTCGCTCATTTCACATTTGAGGTAACAGGCATGTCCTTAAGTCTTTAGAGGTTGCCTTCAGATGGGTCACTGATTGTGAACGAGTGTGTTGCTCTATCAAGGTTTCCATAGTTTTGAGTGGGAAGACGTGTTTCTTTTTCATGGCTCCCTCTTGTGGCAGAATACTTTATCTTTCATATCTTTTCTGATAACTCGCCAGGCTGCCTGCTGGAAACCTCTTGTGTTTTCCAGAAAGTGGTACTATGTCTCCAGTTTCTGGTTTCTCTCTTGTTCTCAGATCCTGGTCCGTTTTTCTGAGAACACTGATTTTTGGACCCACTTTTGCTATCGCACTCAGGAGCATGTACAAGGATCTGACCACAGTGGGAGGGGGGTGAGGGTGTGGGTTTAGCATTTGGGGCATTGGGGTACCCACAGACCTGGTGGGGAGAGTGAGAGGGATACTCCAGAGGCTTGTGGCCAGACTTCCCAGTGACGTCCTGAAGTAGTCAGAAGGAACCAGGTTCCTTTAATGCGCTTTGAGGTTCTTATGTATGTCTTTCACTTTCTCTTCCCTCCCTTCAGTAGTGGAAGTGCCACCTCAGTACTCTGGGCGCTGCTGGAGAGAAATGGACTTCTCTAGCGCGTCCCACACAACTAGGATAATCAGGGATTCACTCGCTGCTTTCCAGGGCGGCGCCGGCAGACAGCTTAGCCCATGCAGCTAGGTGCTACGTATGCAACTGGCACCAAAAGAGAATGTTTCCTTTTTATGTCTCTACTGTTACTAACACACTCCACCGTTCACTTTTATAAACATTTAATAGCATGAAAAAGGAGAAAACTATTCTGTCTGCTAGAAGACTAGAATTAAATACTATTACAGTTGATTTTCATTTACGAACCAAGAAGAGTTTGAAAAAAATGTCATACTTTGAAAGGTACCTTTTCCCCACAATATCTAAGATATTCTATAACTATAAAAAATTAGATAAAACAATGAGAATGAAAACAATAAAAGTCATATTCCTCTTTCATCTTCACTTCCAAAGAACAAGAAAATGCCCCAGAGAAAGAGAATTGACTAAAGACTACAGGAATAAGTTTGATTGTATCCTGATAGGAACCCAAATGTTTTATTTTAAGAAATACCTTTCCTCTAACTCAGTGACAAGAGAGCTTCAGTATGATG
>VMDR010016616.1:0-20984 GCA_007922815.1 Macrotus californicus
TGATACAGGCTTTTCCTCACTTTTTCTTTCCTTTCTGTTATTTATTTTAGTGTCAAAATGATCATTTACAATCCCCACTCATCTATATGTTTTTATTTTCTACTTTGAGCCCAGTTGGCCATTTGCCATGCGTCAAAATTTTACATTCACTTATAGAAACACTTTTCGTTTCTTTCAGTTCTCATGTCTGAAACTTCATACACATTCCCATCTTCCCAATTAAATTGGAATAGAAATAGAAAAACATAAATAATAATACTTCTCAAAGGGAATTACTAAAGGGAACAGGAATAACTAGATTTTTTAAAACAGTAACCTACAATTGCCTACCTTTTCCCTTTTAAAAGAAAACTCACAAATATTTTCCATGTTTTCTAGCTTCATGAAGGCATTCAATAAACTAAAAAGAAATCAGCTCATGAATGGTGTTGACAAGAACACGATGATTTTGCCAAGAGTACGGGAGCTCTGGGACCTTCCCCAATAACCACAAGCAGACAGGAGCATGGAGTATGCTACTGGCCCTGTCTAGGCTCATTGAAGGCAACCCAGGAGGCACAAAACTTTAGACACCAAACTGTTTTTGTTTGAACACCTAAAATGGTTGGAACGGACATGCTGCTGTGAGTTCTGACTATCTGAGTAGCTAATTTCATCAGTGTGGCTTTTAAATAGTGCCTGATATAAAACAAATGCTCAATAAATCTCTGCTAACAGAAATTTTGATCTGAACTTTGCCTATGCAGTAATCAAGTACTAGTTCTGTAGTCAAATACTTTGCTTGGTACTGAACATTTCAGTCAATACCTTCACCAACCAGAGTGCCCGGAGCAATCGAAGTCCTGTATGTACTTCAAGAGGCTTGTTAACAAACTAGAACTTTGAGACTTTTGAAGAATGCTCAGTTTCTCTTTATGAGTCCAGCTTTTTAACTATCAGCAAAAAAAAAAGACCTGCTTAATGAACTAATTCAGAAAAAATAAAGATGAAAGCAAAGCAAACATAAAATGAAGAGAACATAGGGCTTTTTACATGACATATTCCAATATCAGTCTTCACTTCCTCATCTTTTTGTCAGATTTATATATTTCTCCATTTATACAGAAGGAATTGAAGGCTTTTAAGATTTTTTCCTGCCCTTAATGTATGCAACGATGTTTGGGATTCTAAGAGACATCTAATTTTTCTTTAAAAAGAAATTTATCAGAAGGAATTCTCTTCTCAAAAATCACTGTGGATCTAGAATCACCTTTTGCTCTCCCACCACTAGATCACCTACTACTGGTTGGTTAATGTTTGGGGAAGAAACTTGCCATTCTACTGCAAATTCCTCTGTTCCCATGTTTTCCCAACCATTCTGAGGTGGGGTGAGAGAGGGACCACTAATGTTAATGCTAAAGTTAAAGTACAAACAAGAAATTTTAAATTCTCCCTAATATTAAGAATATTGAGATTAGCCCTGGCTGGTGTGGCTCAGTGGACTGAGTACAGGCTTGCGAACCAAAAGGTCGCTGGTTGGATTCCCAGTCAGGGCACATGCCTCGGTAGCAGGCCAGGCCCCCAGTAGAGGGCATAGGAGAGGCAACCACACATTGATGTTTCTCTCCCTCTCTTTCTCCCTCCCTTCTCCTCACTCTAAAAATAAATAAAAATCTTTAAAAAAGAAAAACACTGAGATTAAATACAGTCATCTTCTCTCTCTCCCTCCCTCCCTCTCCCCATAAATTCTACTTTTCAAGTTCACAGGCAATTTTTTAAAAATCTCAGTCCATCAACTATTACCTCATAGTTTATTACAGAAACTATTGTTTTTTTCAAGATGTTTTCCCATAACCTAATTACAGAAAATGCTGGTAGAGTAAGAAGAAATGCATGTTTTTATTATTATTAAGAGTAAAACAACTTATAAGAAACTCCTGAAACAAATGGGTTAGCCTTTTTGCATCCTAAAAGATGAGCAGCTAGCAGTTCTGCCCACTAATGAGCTACTTTTGACCTGACTAAAACCATTTCAGGACCCCTCTAGTGTCTACTCATTCGCAAAGGCCTTCCCCACCCCCATACCATTTCCATCCAATGGGCTGTCTGCCTGATCTGCATGCAATATTGTCCACCAGCATGAACGATTTACAATGGGCACTTTATTTCTGTAATTTAAAAGGAAAAAGAGAGAAACAACTGCTGATGCAAAATATCACTTCTTCCTTTCTAATGGATGAGTAATAACCAAGAAATTTCTGAAAAGCTGTCCAGGGTGCCTGTCAGTGCTGGCAAAATTTCTGACCCAGGGAAATATATTCACAAACAGCCCCTGTGATTATGAGTTACAAGCCCTTTGGAGAAAGCTGCTTAGAGAAGCACCAGAAAAATTATAAAACTAGTCTAAATACTTGGCACATAGACTTCACCATTCATGCATACATACGGTTTTGCACAGAAGAAAATATATAAAATTATACGTTCTGAATAAATTTAAAACAACATATATAGAATATACATTATAGAGTACTCTACAATGAAACTGTATTTCAATAGATGCCAAAGGGCTGGAAATCAAGAAATGAATGTAAATTAGATCAGACATTGGCACCTTGCAAATCCATATTCCCATCAGCCCCAATCCTTGTGCTCCAATTTAACTTGATTCTGAAAATCCTCTTTGTGGTCTGATTTGGAACCTATTACCTCTCTTTTGAAAGGAGAACAATGAGGGAGGAGAAAAGGAATATGTGAAGAAAGGTAACAATAATTCACTTGAATTAAGGGATCATTTTGCTTCATGTTCCCTTTCAGTCCCTCCTGCCCTTGCATAGATCTTGGCATTGGTTTCTGTTCTGGTGCCAATTTAGTAAAGGCAATGGGCATCGTGCTGGAGTGGAGAGGAGCAGCATAATGTCTTCAAATGGAAACTGTTTGTCAAACAGAAGCTAACTGAGCAAATGAGGAAACTAGGGGTTAAAACAACTGTGATGATGCAAATCAGAGCTTTGTTCTACCAGGGATTTCTCTTAACAAGGGCTCTTGGCAGCAGGTGCCTACGACTGGTCCCTGGGGAAAACTGAAACTTGGGCGTAACTTTCCTCTAGGCATTCTCTCCGAGTGCTGTTCACTTTGCAGAGTGCGAAAAATTTGCCTCCAGTAAGTGAGGAGCTGTACACTTAACAACGTATATGGGATGCACACAATATTATTTCCATGGACTTGAAACAGAAATAATTACGCAGTGTTTATCCACTACCCACACACATAGTAAATTTCTTGGATAAAAATTAGTTAAAGTGGCAATTTGACAGTCCATGAAAGAAATATCTCGTCGGTTGACTGCAATTTCATTTATGAATCAGCAGTTTGAGCACTGTTATGAACACATTTAGAGATTAATTTCATGATGTTATCTGAGCTTATTTGTATTTTATTTAAAACTCCAGCAAATGTCCAAGTGTGATGGGGGGCAGTGTGACCTAGTAATAACTTTGCACAGTGAGCAAATCATGTAAATACTATTGGAATGAATCATATAAATAGTAACTTATGTCATATTTAGAGTCTTCAAGGCACTCTATAGATATTGTCCTTTGATTCTCATAATAACCCTGTGAAGTAGAGAAAAGAGATATTTTCAATTTCACAGTTGAGGCAACTGAGGCCAAGGAAGTTATCCTACTCAAGGTAACATTTAATCAGCACTTTAATTCAGGGTATCTGACTCCAACTCTAGTGCTAATTTTTAACTCATTGGACTAGGGACATATGTTAAATTTTAGAAAAGTGCTTTTATAGCTGGTCAAGGTTGCTGCTTTGGGTTCAGAAGTGAAAGAGCAAACGGGGATGAAATTCACCCTCACCACTCAGAATCTGCTGCAGAAAGCAATGTGTTTGTGGGCACTGATACAGTACGTATACATGGAAGTATGTATATGCAAGTGTGCACACTCGCACTTTGTGTGTGACCTTGCCCTACAGATGTTGATCGGTATTCACATGGCTTGTGTGGTTGAAATACATGGGTAAATCTGGTCTTAGTCAACTTTCATGTGTTCTACAACAGTAAAGTTTCTTCTTGGCTGCCACAGTCACCTGATTATCCTTTAAGAAGTTATCAAGTAGAAAGGAAGAATAGAAAGGTGTTGTTCACCATAACAAACAACCCCAACAACACTCATTTTCAGTGTGCCATGGATAAGGGACAACATTCAGTGTGTATCACATCTGAAGCTAACCTTTGGATTCTTCATTTTCAGTTTGAAAAAGAAGGTTGGGCCATTTCTTTATTCAATGTGTTTATGAATGTACTATTTCCATTTTTAAAAATTCCAAAATATTCAACTTTCTTTTTTTTTATGGTGCAGATTTTACATGACATTCTGAACATATTATGGAACTCAGAGAGAGTAAAAGTTTAGTTTGCTGTACACTAATAACTTTTTCCTAGTAGTTCAACCTAAAAGTCAGGAAATTGACTCCATGTATGTGTACCCAGAAGCACATGAAAAGAAGCAATACATGTACACAACAGAAATAAAGGTAAAAGAACAAATGCCACAAAACGTGGTTAGTTTCATAGGCTTGGTTTTTAATTTCTGCCATTTTTTTTTTCACTCCAAGAGTTAAACAAAGAACAAGCTAACAGCAAGAGATTAATGCAAAAAAAGGTGGCTCTTCCCCAAACATTCTGCCTTTTTTATACCACTGTCTGGAAAATAAATGGAGGTTTCTGAAACTAGCACTGCTTTTGCATTTTTCTTCATTAGGAAGTGTATTTGTAAAACAAGCTCCAAATTTTTGCCATTCATGATTCCTGGTCACAGGGTGATAGTTCCCAGTGACACAATCTTCAATGTATATGAGCCAAAGGATCATTTCTCATCCAGGGCTCACGACACACGTAGTTGAGGCGCAGCTGAAACTACCCCTCCCATACTCTCCACTTCAACAACAGCAGCTCATTATCAGAAGCACGTTGCAAAGGGCGGGGCAAGAACAAAAATCAATCTGATTGCCTGCATAGCTCTGCAAAATCATTCCAGGGGAGGAAAAAAAAGGAACGTCTGAGAGGAAAGAGAAAAAGGGCTGGGAGGGTGGAAAGGAGCAGGGATGAGGACATAAGCCCTCACGGGCCCATAAGGACTGAAGTTTAATGGCTGAGTGCTTGTTTTGAACTGTGACCTGAGGTTTGGCTGGGCACTAACAGTGGCATGCCTCATCAGCCACTGTCATAGCCACCCCAGGGTATACCTCCAGCAGGGAGTCAACTCCATATCCTGAATTCTCAACTACCAGCTACCCACTGCCTCCTCTGCATGCACTGCTGAGACCCTGCCGAGAAATCAGCATGCAACCCAAGGAAGCATCCTTTCCTCTGGAATAAAAATTAATATTACTTGTCATATTTCATGTCTGAGCTCTTTTCATGCTTTATCCTCTGGTAATGAGGGCTAAATTACCAATATTAGTAGATTTTCATGGCTAGCACAGAAAGAGCTGTTACCAGAATAAATGTTTGCCTTGCTTCTGTTGGACACAGGCTCTGCTAATGCAGCTTTGCTAATTATTTCTAAATAGGCAATAATCTGCATCCCCTAGTGCTGGATAGTGGATTGGCCACGTACCTGCTATTTCCCTTATTTACATGTTTTACAACTTTATCAACTACACTAATTACACTCTGAGCACTGTTTAAAATTTTCTGTTAATAGAGATACAATGATGCACCAGAGGATGTGTATTTATGCCATAATTACGCCTCTGTTCCTACGATGCAGTCTCCAATTAGCTGTCTACGGTGGCACAAGCAGCTGCCTGATATTCTAAAGCAGTGAAACATCTGCACGGCGGATGATACGCTCACATGGATTTTTTTTTAAGCCTAGAAATTTACACCCAAGGGAGTGCAGACAAATAGGAGCCTGTCATGTGTAGGGATGATTAGAAATCCTCACCATGGCAACATTGGAGCAGCCATGTCACAGAGTGAGGGGACACATGTCTAGATGAAGGCGCTAAAAACATTTGCCATTTTTTTTTTAGCTTCAGTCTTCCAAACTTCCCTCCCTCCCCCTTTCTCTTTCTCATATCCTTCTCCTTGCATCTAAAGCCAACCAAAACAGCAGGTGAAAAGGCCAAAGTCTGCAGCCGTGCAAGGCATGTGACACATGGGATTTAATGTTAGGAAAAACAGTGTGCAATCAGATATGTTAGACCCAGAAAATGTGCAGGGCTAGCAAAGGGTTTGTGTGTGTGTGTGTGTGTGTGTGTTTTGTTTGAAAAATATTATAATAATTATTATTTTTTTAGTGGTGGGTTGTGTCAAGAGCGAGAGGCAAGATAGGAAATAAATATTAGACAGAATACAACAGTTGAGGCACCTTATTCAAAAGATGACACCTCATTTAAAATTTCCTTTTAACCCTCATTAACAGTTACAATTTCTGCATGAACAGTTGGCTAGCACACATTAGTGAGAGTAGGGTAAGGCACACAAATGTCTTCTAGTCTGATATTGAATAGATTTCTTAATGGCTGCTGCTTTGATAAGCCCGTGTGTGTAAAGACAGTGCATGGATGTATTTAACTATGCTTTAAAAGGGCATTAAACCCAATAGGCAAAGAGAGAGGAAAGGAACAAATGCGTCATTATATATCCTAGTTTTATTGATTGGTTCCCTATATTCATTTTATTTTTGTGAGAAATAAAACTATGCTTTGCCTATACTTTGATCACAAGACTTCAAAGGCGTTCTCATGGCATTAGCTGTTTTGCGCTATTTTATCGCCTTTCTTCTTACACAAGAACACTGAAATTTAGGTTATTAATTTAAAATTGGTTTTCCAAATAATAATCTTATCAGAAGGTCATGGCAACACTTCACAATTAACAAGAAAGACATGTGTAAAGGTGTTTGGCAAAGAGCTGAGAGGTGAATGGGGCCACCACTAGTGAAATAATTAGAGGGAGAATACTTTAATATGAAGAGTAATTATAGGCAGGAGCAAAAACGTAACATATGTGCTAAATTACACGAGCACCATAAGCGATATACATTCCATTAAGGATAACCCTCATCAGTTGAAATCACCGCTCGCTCCGTGACTGCAGTTCCCGGGGAAGGCTCTAGGCTGTGCACGCTCGTGTCACTGCACCTCACTTTAGCTGCTACCTTAGAATCTGTTAGGGTGTTGGGGGAAGGTCCAGATTATTCTCTCATAACTGGACATCTCTTGGGATTAAATCCTGGGTGCACATTTAAAAAAAAATCTTTAATTCATTCTCTGGAGAAAGAATATAATATTAGGAAATGAATTAGTAATTAAGAGCCAAATATATCTTTTTGTTAATGAACTAAATATTTGCATGGACGCATAATAAACATATATACATATGTCTGCATACACACATAAAGACTGGCGATGCTCCCAAAATAATTACATAATACTCTATGTTCATAGTAAAAAAAAAACCTCAAAGTTGGAGTTGTGTGAGTTAGAAGCCAGCTTTTATAATTCCTTGATACATTTAAAATAACTTCATGAAATTCTATTCAAAATCGTAAAGAAAAGATCGTTTGAGTTAACAGACTATATTAGCATTATCTTGAGTTAATGGCAAATAAGTCTTCTAAGCCCAATTCTTCGAATTTCCCAACATTCTGGTACCAGTGGGCACAAGACGATCAGTGACTCGGCCAGCCCCCTCAGGATCTTGGCTTTCATCAGACAGTGGCACTGAGGCACCTAACAGTGTTTACCGATGGGATCATAAAACCCTATGTTGTGTTCACAGTTAAAGGTCTTCCCTGTACCTAACACTTTAGGTAATGTGGAAACTAGTTACTCACTCAATTCCAAAAGAGAAACTGAGAGTTGCTTTCATTTTCCCACACCCAGCAAGTGAATTCTGAGGCAGTTGGGTGGTGGCCACATAAATAATTCTTGTCATGACTCTGGTCCGTGGGTCTCATTGTCCCTCAGCATACCATATTTTGTACAAGCCTTCTATTAGAGAAGTATGATACTGAAGATCCACCACCCACCACATCTGTCAGTGCAAGGACAGAGTTTATCTGATAAACAAGCCATTTTTGGAAACTGCAGATGCTCCCACTGTGAAGTATTAAATGTGGCCCCGCTTAGATACATAGAATGGGGTTCCGGTCGACTGCACGCGGGCTGATAAGCTCTCCACAGCTCAGAATGCTGTTTGCCCACATACTAATGTTAAACAAAAGAACCGCGGACTGCAGAGAAAGGATGCGGGTCAGACTAGTAAATTGCTTAAACCCTTAGGCAGCCTTCTGAAAAGAAAAGGCATGAAAGAAGCTGATACGAGCTTTTATGCAGAATTGTTCTGTTTATTATCCCTATTAAGGAAATGATGGCAAGTGTCTTGTTAAACTCCATATTCCCAATAAGGCAAGAGGACTGACTCCCTTTTTAAACAAGATGCAATATGCCACTGGTCATCACTTGACAAACCATACATCTCTTCTATATTATTTCTACATTATGAATATAATAAAAAAGACAATAATAAAGCAGTGCACGTGATAACCATAAATGCTGTTAAATTGTGTTCTAGTATCACCCTACTTGATTTGTCACTGGGCAGTCCAAGCTAATAACAATCTGTCATGGGAGAAATACATTTTTTATAAAAATTTCACAGTCTTCCATTAAAACTTTGTTAGTTTATTCGGGGTGACTCGATTACAAATGAATTGCTGGGACAGCTTAATAATAAAATCAGAATAAAAATAAGTCATTGTGGCAACATGTAAACTTAACCTGAGCAGAGCAGGATATAATTTTATTAGTGAAATTCTCCAGTGGATAACATGACAGTCAATACTGAATCTCCCCAGTGTTAGGGGTTAGAGCTGGGGGGAGGGAGGGAGCGATTCTTGAGTTTGCTAGACTTCTAATACTTCCCCTCAGGTCTGACCCCTTAAGAAACAGCATTTTTCTGAAAGCAGATTTTTCTTCTGCTCAGCCTCCTCTCCTCCTTCCCCTCCCACAGAGACACTCCCATTCTGATTCATGTGTTGGGACAAAGGAAATGAGGGAAGATCTTAAGGCTGAAGAAAAATCTGATGAGAGAACCCTAACAGATGAGAAAGTCTTCCTTCCAAATCACAAAGCAAGAAAAGATTGGCAATCAAAGGCCCACTGAATAGCAGAAAAAATAAAACTACATGATGTAAAGGCAGAATGAAGAAAAACACACAGCACAATTGTACTAACAACAAAAAATTTAAAATTACCCTTTGCTTAAAAGTAGTGTAACATGTCATTGAGGACTACTTTGACATTTCCCTGCGGCTTTTCTCAACAGGCAACAAATGAAAACAATCTCGAAACTGCTCTGCTAACGGCTCAGTGCAGGAGGCCTGTCCATACATTGTCATCAGGTAATCTTATAATTACGGTCTTGCTTAAAATCATTTACACCTATAGGAGCAACAGGTTTTTAATAGGAAATACTCAAGGCTAGTCCAAAATCTTTAAAATACCAAACAAAAAATAAAAGATACCATGTACACATACCTGCTGATATGATTCTTCCGTATTACCATCAGATTTTAGAGAAAATAAAAGTTTAATTGTTCTACCCTTAAGAAACACAGAAGCTGAGAGATATTTTTCAACAGAGTACTAAAGTAGTAACAAAGAGAGCCCCAACCTGCAAAAGGGGCTTAGAAGTGGGCCGTAGGCTTGCCCAGGGACATGTGCTCAGGGATTATATGGATTTATTATGACCAGGAGAGCACTCAGCTAACAACAGACATCAAAGGGAAAGGGAGGTTTACAGAAGTAAAAAAGAAAATCATCTGCAGATTAAAACAAAACAAAACAAAAACAATTGCATACAAGAGTCTGACACTGTGACATTGCAACTCTAGTGAACGGTCCGTGGAGGGAGCTGTTGACACAAGTTCCTGTGTGGAGATAAAATGACACCATTACATCCATCTGTGAAAAAGAGAAGGAAGAGAAGGAGAACTTAACTAAACAACACATTGAAGTGATTTGGCAGAAATAACTTTCCTTTAAGCTACAAATCTGCTCTCCAAGGACATCACCTAACGGAGATCCCTCCTAGGCCCTGGTCCCTCTGTGGGTGGCTCAGAGCCCAGTGTCACAGCTTCTGTCTGTTCAGAGCAGAGGCAGATAGTCTTCAAATCATACAAATAAACCCACCACTCCAGAGAGCAAAGCTCTGAGAAAGGCTAGGAGAGAGTGAGTTAACCCCTGCCATGCTGGCCACATCGTCATGGTAAATATGGACTGTGGGCAAGGCAGCATTCAGTGACCAGGCTGGCAGGATGCTCTCAGCCTGAAGGTTATTTTCAGACCCCTCAGAAGGGACAGGGCATGTGGAAGGAGTAGCATTTTGGATAATGTCTGACTTCATAATGCATAATTGGAGCATTACTTTAAATAATTTTTATTTCACACGTTTCCCGGTAAAGAAGTTTTGCAGAGTAAGCCTTTCTTTTTCTTCTCATTCCTTGGCAACAGGCATTGGCAGGTTTTGGATGATGAAAGTGGGAGATTATACATGCGGACTGAGGATCCTAGCTGCTCAACACCTATCTTCAAAGACCCGCACCCACCTACTCTGCAGGGTCCTTCGGGGCACAGGACTACACTGTCCCTCCTAAAGGGTGGCGGTGCAGAGAGCAGCGCAGGGTCCTTAGAGCAGTGTCCTCAGCGGCCTTTGGCTGCAGCCCCTCTGAGGAAGGCCTGTGGGAAGCAGCACACTTTCCCAGTAGTGATAACATTTGTTGGTAGTTTTTTTTAAAACAATTGCTGACTTCCTCTTCTCTCCCTTTCATTTCTTTAGACCTTTATGTGTGAGAGGGTAAAAAGCTCAGCTCAACAAGGAATATTATGTAACTTGGCAAATTTGAGTTATTTTGGATTAACTGATATTTTGGAAGATACACCTTTTTTCCTAACAACACGTATGATTTCCGTTTTGGAAAGCTACCACAAAGGCTGATATCTGACATTGAGGAATCTTTTGAAAGCACACATATTGAAATGAGAAAGATATTCCTTTACTTTTCAATTTCTGTCAAATTTACACTCACATTCAGCTATTATCACAAAGCATTTAGGCCTCAGGTTACAAAAATGATATATTTGGTTTTGAGGTGTGAAAGATTCTCATGAATTAACATTTAATAGAAAAAAAGAATATAAAAGTAACAATATCAATAATATGTTGTGACCCTAAATATACTTGGAATGGTAATAAAGAGGTGAAAATAAAACAGGAAAATTCTTTTCCACGGAATTGTAGTGAAAATTTATAAAAGGGTGAGGCCCCTACTAGAGACCTTAAGGATGCCCTTGAATTAAAATGCTCCTTTGACTACAATATAACATTTTATTCTCAAACTTATAATGTCGGACAGAAGTTATTAATGATATCTAGGTTTCAAACAGAGAAACCATGATAAAAAGATAATGAGCATTAATTAATGCTTTAATTCATTAAGAGGAACACTTTTCATTCTGCTCATTTTCTTCAGTGGCTTTTGCTTTTTGCAGAGTAACTTCAGGCCTTGAGGTAACTGCCTAAGATCACTTTTGATGGACAACTTAAAGTTGGTTCTCAAACACATGATGCCTAACTGTTACTCATAACACAGCATTAAGGAGTTACATGTCGATGCACTACATTGTTTTTATCTTCTAATAAAGAATCCTTCCAGGAGTGTCTGTCTTTCTTGTGTCTGAACTGCTGAGGTGTTTGTAAAGTATGTTAATTGGTCACTCAACATTAGCATTAACTATTGTTCTGATAATTATTTAAATTCAGCCATGCATAAGAACAGATGAGGAAACTTATAAAGTAAGATAATGGAATGAAAATAGAAAAAAATTAAAGGAAGGAAAGTTAGTGATAGGACAATTTGGTAATTTCCTGTCGATGTGAACTTATTTTGACACCAAACATATATCTACAATAGCATCCAAAGGAGCAATGTATTTTAGACTTTAAGCAAGTTCATACACAGATTGTGTTTACATAAGTCAACACATCATAAAGGTTAAGATGGAGACTTCTGGAATCAGCAATAGTTGTATATTTAGTCTATGTCCCACTTCTTAGTTGTATGCCCTTTTAACCTACTTGACATTTCTGACCTTCATTTTTTCACGTATAAAATGGTCATGTAAATAGCCTAACCCAGAGGGAGATGTGAGAATCCACTGACTAATACATGTAGCTAAAATTTCATTAATGTAGTTAACTAAGGATTTTGTACTGAACTAATTGTAGACTTTGATTTTATTTAAAACAAGTTAGTACAGATAAATTTTGGGATCAAAAAATCATGCATATGTACTTAAAATTTTTTATTATTTTTTGAATGAAAAATTTGAAAATTTACCAGAGAGACACCAAAGAGTTATTTGGATATTTGAGTTCTGGCCTTCATTTCTACTCAGAAGAAACTCATGTTCCTCAGCGTCCCCCTCTGCAGACCTGGTGGTTCTGCTTTGCATCCGGCGGTGGGGACTTTCCGCCAGCCGATAGTCTCCCCTGTCGGGCACACTCCGAGTGTGGGGGCGCCTTATTTAGAAATCCGTTGCTTTGGTTTATCAGTTTATCAGACAAGTAAGAACCTTTGGGGATACAAGGGGGCACTGCTGACACCCACTCTCTGACAGATTCTTTCTAGCAAAGAGGGACATGTGGTCCATCTACTGACAGGTATCACTCTATTGGTGAGTCATTAGTTTTAATTAATACATGAAATCAATACCTTGTGAAATGTGTCCCCCTCACTCACATGCTCACTTCAGAGAGATGTGGAAATTCTCTCTTTAAAAATGATTTTTAGTGAATTTCAAGGAACTACCAAAACTGTTAAATAAATACTACTGTAGGGTTCAAGGGACATCTTTGTAATACAGAAATTATTCAGCAATAGCCTTTTTTAAAAGCAGAGATCTGTAAAAGTCTGTCTATATTAATCTGGTAATTATTGATACAATTATTCATAGAAAAGGAGTTTGCTGAATTTAACTAAATAGGAACATACCTAGCTATTTTTACACAATTTCAAAAGGACATAAAAGTCTGATATTAATACTTATTGATTTTTGCCTTAATTTAAAACTGCAAGCCACTAAGAATATTGACAGACTTTTTACTCTTATCTCTTTGGTGATATCTCCATTTTGTCTGCCTTACACAGAGACCCTAAACTGACGCTATGATTCTGTTGTGTTAGCGACGATGCAACAACGTACCTTTCTGGCCAGGTGGGGTAAACAGAATCAACTCCTGGGAGCTGCAGGAGCTCCTGTAGGTGGGTACTGGATCATCTTGCCATCAAATGTGACCTGACACGCTCAACAACAGTTGATATATGTGCAGTAGTTACTAAGGCTAAACTCTTGATCAATATGTCAGATTTCAAAAGCGATTGCAACAAAGTAGACTCTGGATTATGAGTTAGCTGAACGCACAAAGGCAATGGAAGGACAAATCAGGCTGGACTGCCTACATTTTGCATGTCAAAGGACAGAGCTCATGATGCTGGATCTATAAATGCTCCTAGTACTTAGGAAGGCAGTAGTCTGCGGATCATTTGGTAGGCTAAAAATGTTAAACATTACAAGTTAATTATAAGTAAGAAGAAGAAAGAGGAGAGGAGCATGCGCACACCACACCGAGTTTTTTAAACCCCAGTAATTCTGCCCAGGCCTGTGACTTGCTCAGACCTCACCTAAGCATCCATTAACATGATAATGTGCATTAATCCCGCCAAACACAACTCATCTGTCATCCTCAGTAGCAACCCATCTGTGTGCATGTTGAGGGGGGAAATTCACAGTTTTAGCTGTCGAGGGATTAGCTTCAGAGGAAAGGCTGATTTTCTGTAATTCTTTGCTAGGAAAGCACTCATTTGTTTGCATTTATTGAAGCACCTATTTACTCTTCAGCTTTCATCATCTCACCAACATCTTAAGCAAAAGCTAAGCAGAGGATGGATAAAAAGGCAATAAAAACATCTCAGGACAATCAAGCTGAAGTCTAATTTAGTTTTCCCTTAAAGTTCATGATATTATTTATTCTTACCTCTTGGGCTGATCTCAGATATACATGCTCTCCAAGCAAAAGGAAAACATGTGCATATGTTTGTATCTATGTGTTCATTAACGAGCAACGCTCTCCTATATTCCTGTTACCTTAATTGATATAAAATGGGTTAAAAACTATGTGTTTTATTATCATATGTATGTTCTGGTGGGTGAACAAGGAAAAGAAGATACTGCTTCAGAGAAGGTAAGGATAAAAACAGTATAATTTTTCTCTTACTGATTATTTAAATACAAGCACAGTGACTTCTCTCCTTGCCATTAAACCTTACCCAGTGGTTTAATGGCCTGTTCTCTGGGCTGTATATCTACTTTGGACAAAAGTACAGGTAACTTCCTTCTAATGTAAATCTACAAAAATATAAGAAGCACTGGGAAGAGAAACACCACATTAAAAGGTTTTGAGGATAAAGCAACTATTCCATTCAGTTAATTCAGTGGAAAGGAAAATCTGTCACAAGGCATCATGACTTTCTGGGTGACTTAATTGTTCACTTTTCAATGGGTTATCTTGAAATAATCCAGTAATGACCTTCTGTGTTACAGAAAAGATGCAAATAGTCATTTAAAAATAGGCATCATGAAGCAACCAGTTTGAGTAAGTTTTCCTCAAAATGGTCTGTCATTTAACTAGTCTGATCAGCAAATTTATTTTTAAGAAATTATGTTATTCCATGTTTGGGCACAGCTAGACATTTTGTTTTTGTTGTTGCTATTGTTAACTTTATGGATAAAATAGTCTCATTTATTTTTGTTTTCCTAGTCTAGAGTGTCCTAAAGTGTGGCCTGTGGGATATTAAAAGGTCTTACATGCAAAATTTTCTATCACATGATAAATTTGGTAAAAACTAGGTTAAGTAAAGTTAACCAAGTTAATTCATGACAGGACTTCTTAGTTAATGAATGCTGTTCATCTGTAAGTAGGAAACCAACAAGGCAGTTATTTTACGTTGTCTGTGTGTGCACATGCATGCGCGCGACTGGGCGGGTTGCAGAGTGTGCGGACAGGACCTCCAACCAGTTAATGCAGGCAAAGCACAGAGTAAGCACTTCATCAAAGTTAGCTAATATTGCTAGCACGCACATTTTTTCCAGACATATTTGGCAACGTCTCTTTCCCCCAAGTAACACTACTTGGAATTAAGTTTGCAGAGCTCACTCTTGAAAACACTACCACAGACTAACGCTGCAACGCTTCTATTCTTAGAAATATCTGTTGGAAGATCTCTCCAAGTAATAAACCCTCAACGTGAAAAGAGCAGAATGAATTTTTTAAGTACCTATTAAAGAAAGACAATGAAAGCCAATACATTCAAGGAAAAAGCATCAAACTAGAGAACTTGTTACTTGAGCAACTTTCTTTTGGGTCCCTGGTACTGAACATTCATTACCACCTGTCCATCACACCTGGTAAATTGAACAGATGTTAGAAAGCTGATACAGGAAAGCAAACACTACTGTTTAGCTGTTCTTTTCTTTTTTTCTTCCTTTCAAGATGCTACTAGTGGAAATGACATAGAAATCTGTGTATGGCAGCACTTCTGAAAAAGAACATCTATGTAAATAGAGCATGAAGGAGGCATGAAAGAATCTAGCAAGCTTCATTTGGGTCTTTAGACCTAATAGCCCAGATTTGGCCTTCAGATGTGCATGCACGCACGAGGTAATACTAAATTTGTCCGAAGCTGTGCAAACAATCCTAAAGCAAAAATGAGTCCGACTCTTTGTAATTTCCAGACAAGAGAATCAGAGAAAACCTACTTGGACGCAGAGGAAATGTCCTGTTTCATCCTGAGAAACCAGAGTGACATTCTAAAAGAAATTAATATTTAGAGTTTTTTTAATTTTTTTTTAATTTAGGAACCTAATAATCAGATTTCAAACTTATTTAAGTCCATTAACAGTAAATTTTGTGAAATAAAACATACTTCACTTCAATCCTTTAAAAATATGTGGGTATTTGTCATCCATCAAAGTCAGTGAAAGATTTAAAACTTGCGTGTGCATACAGAACTTCACTTCCCCCAAAGTGAACGCGGTGCATTTGCTTGGATATGCAATGGTGCAATCACTAAAATGAATGTACTTGCTGCACTCAATTAAACATTGTATTGTACGTGTGTGTTTATTCAATTGTGTGACGATACAGTGATTGAAACACACACTCGGCACATTTGTCTCAATCTGTAGTGCATTTATTTAAATGCGCAATCAATCATAGATCTCTGCTTTTAGTTTTTCCTTTGTATTTTTAAAGAATACTAAATATAAACCATTGTGTGTAGATTGTGACATGAAGAACTGAAATGCACATGAAACGATATAAAACTGGAAATTTCAGGCAAAGAAATTATGCAACTAATATGTATATAGGAGCAACTGCTGTCAAGTCTATTATTTACGGTCAGAGCTTTATGTTCTGAACTGCTCCTGTTGATATAGTTTATGTGTATGGTGATATTAACATATGTTTAATAGTAATTAACAAAATAATATAAAAGATATTCAAATTTATATTAAGATATTTTAGTTTATATTTATATATAGCTTTATCGAGTGTTGTTCTGTATCATTATTTTGAGTATGCTTATTATTGTATTCATAAGATTTCTATTATCTGAATTTATTGTGACTCTCTTCCTCTGCTTATGGTCTGTTAATTCTTACTCAGGCTATAATATATTATGTTTTTTAACTCTAAAGAGTAACCTTATCTTGAGTAGGGTTCTACCTGTACATATTCTGTGTGCCCTGAGTTAAGGAAATGTCCCTTTAGAGCAAATTTTCCTGCCTGATGTCCTGGCCTCAGACCCCAAGTCAAGGGTTTCTTTTCTCACGGAACATTTTTTCTCTCCATCCAGTGCCAGTGTAAAGACAGAGATCCTTGCCCACTTCTGGACTTCTGCACATGTTGTTTTCTTTATCTAGAAAGTACTTTTCTCCTGTGGTTGACCTGGTCACCTCTTCTTATATCTTGTATGTTAACTTCTTTAGAGAAGCTGTCCCTGAAGGCAATTCTACTCTTTTTTCTTTCATTTATATATTCAATCAATTAATATGCACTGAATGCCCCTATTATTCTAGGTATTGGGAATACAGTGATGAACAGGACAGACACAACCACTATGTTCATGAAATTGATAATATAGCAATGTGTCCATTCCATTCTTCATCTTCTTATTCCATTCCTTATATAGTACATGCTGTGATTTGCAATTTTTCTACTTGCTTACCTCTTTCCTTTGTCTCTGTCTCTGCAAGTTTTCTAAGGACGAGCATCATGCCTCTCTGGCTCACATGTGTTTTCTTCAACACTCAGAAAAGTGATGGGAATATAACAGGTGGTCAAAAACTATCAGACTGATTAATTAGTTAAGAGAAGGACAGATTTAGTCTTTTCAATGACCCAAAACAACCACTATTGTCACTAATTTCCAGTTAAAGACATACGAGCTGAGTGGTACTAATATCATGTTCACACTATGCTGCAGTTCAGTTAAAGGATCAGGTATTACCATGAAATGAGTGCTACTCAAAGTCCACACTCTTCTCCATGCTGTTCCGAATTATTTCATTTAACACCTGTGAGCAGCAGCAGAGAAGAAAGAGAATAACCTCTGAGGAAAGCCAGGTCCAAATTTGGCAAAGTTTCTTAACCCCCATCATCTATATAGTGGGAATAATAATAATACCTAACTCACAGACATACTGTAAACATCAAATAAGCTAATACAGATAAAGTGCTTAGAATAGTGTGAATATTACTATTGTTGTAGTGATTAGTATTATCACCTAGGAACAAAAAATATGTAATTGTGAGAAGTATCTTCTGTGTGGAAGTTATTTGAATTATACCATTTCAATGAAAAGTCTAGGGACAATTTCTCATACTTTTGTTGTGTCTAGATTAACATTTACATCAGTGCCATTTCTCAAATGCCATTCAATCCATCTGGGTTGGATGGATGGATAAGTAGAGGATGAAGAAATAAGGAATTCCTCTGCTGAAGAAATAATAGATTGCAAAAGGTAAATCACTGGCTTAAACAACACTTTGAAAATTATTAAGCAAGTACAGTGTCTTAAAGTATGTTTAAATACAAGAGTGCTATGCGTTTATTGAGTCTAGAGAGACCCTCTAGGGATCAAAATAGTCCAAAATTATATACTAGACTCTCTTAACTTTCCTATGTAAGTCTTATACTACCCAATGCCTATAAAATAGGGTTACCAGTAGAAACAGAAAGAGACAAAGATGATATTTAACAATGCTATTATCATTACTGAAAGTAGATTTTTAAATGTGAAGCATTTTGACATTTTAAATACTATACACACTGGGGTTATAATTATTTTCAGTGATAACTGACATAAGCCCCTGACTTATTTATGATAAAGGGAAAAGGGCCCAAGTTTTAAATTATGACTTCACTCGTACTTCTTTGAAACTTTCAGCTTTCCCTAAATCCAAAGCTTGGAGAAGTTGAACGAGGTGGTAGAAAACTGCAGAGAAAGGGGAAAGAGCAGTTGGAAGAACATGACCTCAACAAGGATGACCCAGAAAGCACGAAAGACTGAAGTCCCCTTGGAGCCCGAACCACTCTCTGCCATTCACTCAACCTCATAGAGGCATGGGATTGTCTTTCTTGTCATCCAGTGCGGGCTCCCTGCATGCTCCTGGAGGAAAACATACGCCTTCTGTCCTGTGCAGGACAGCTGCTTGGCCAAGAAGAGCCAGGCTGCCCAGCCCAGGAGGACCCAATGAAGGCTAGACTGTGGCTGCCTTGCAGGTGGGCAGCCCACGATAGAAAGAGTCATGCTCAGCAACTTATTTCCATCAGGACGAGAACTTCTGAGTTGCCTCTGAGCTACTTTATTTATGACTCTTATTTAGCCTCTGGCCATCATCAATCTTACCCTACCCAGATGTTTACTACTTGGGCTACATCATTTTTGCCTGTGGCTGCCTAGAGCATGCCACACTGATATTCTCACTGCCTGCCTGAAATGCTTCTGCTCAAGTTCCTGATTACTAGTTTGCCTGAAACAGTCCCAGTTTGCACCTACTGCCCCTGTATGATACCCACAGCAATCCTATCACTCTCAAAAGAGCCCTGATTTGGACCATAAATTAAATGATCATCCTACTCCATCCTGACTCTAAGGCATCTGCTTTCATATTCATTCAGTAGGGAAATGCATCCAGAGCCATGTAGATAAATCAATCACAGCTTTAGGCTATCCAGGAAACTTCCAATGATTAAAAAACCAGTAATTTGACTCCTAATGCCACAGCATTTATCAATAGCTGATATACTATAAAGTTCCTTGTTTATTTATTATCCATCTTCCCTAACTGGAATATAATTTCCATAAGGGCAAGAACTTCTTCTGTTTTGTACACTGTTATATTCCCAGTACATAGAAAGTGATCAATAAGTATTTTTTTCCTAAACAAATGAATGAAAGGAATCCAAGAGTTAAAGTAGCTGACTTTGATTGAATCTTACCATGGTCCCAAAACTATACTGATGCCTTTACATACACTTTACTTTCCAGTCCTAACAACTCTGTAGTGTAAATATTACTTTTCAAGATGAATAAACCAAGGAAGATAATTTGGCCAAGGTCACACAGGCCCAGGATACTCATGCAACTGCAGTGCCAGAGCACTTGGAGAGCCTGTTGAAGCTACAGCTGAACCACACATCCTGTTTTCTGATTTTTAAATCTTCTGTGGAAACAGAAATAGACCCACTCCTTTGTTTTGTTTTGTTTTGTTTTGTTTGTTTTGTTTTGTTTTGTTTTAGCAGATTTGAGGAAGATCAGGTCTAGGTAGAATTAAGTACTTTCAGTTTCTGAAGAGATATATTTTGATTAAAAAAAACACACCAATAAACTGAAAACTTGTCATGCTTCCAAGTCTGAAGAGTAGTTAATGAAAAAAGCATATGCCTCATCTCAGTATTTCTGTAAGATGGTTAAAATAGCTAACACTAAAGCAGGCAGTGTTGACTGCACTCTCACCATCTTGCCAGGAGACAGTAGAGGGAACTGTTAGTACATTCAGCAGAAAGGTGCAAACAGGCTATGGCAAAGGGGGAAGGAAAGCAACCAACTACAGCATGCATCACACTTGGATGTCTTCTGACTTAAATGTTACGTTGCGTTATCATGACCTTCTCTTACCCTGACAACTATGTGTAGTTGATTCTAAATGATATCTCTGAAATACTGGTTTTGTGTGCTAAAGTATTTAGAATTTCTCTGTTATTGAGTTTTCTCACTGGAATCTCATTGTCATTCAGATGAAGTTTAGCTACCTGTCCAGGCTCCCACGGATCCCCCCTCCTCTTCTTTTTCTCACCAGTCTTGCCTCCTCTGACCTCTACACCTTCTCACAATCTCAACCATCTGGAACAATTTTCTTATTTTCCTCTGACAAGTGTCATATCTTACTTAAGACTCTCCTTAAAACTCTTTTCTTCTGAGGAGATAATTTCAAGCTTACTTTGATAGATGTGTGGGCATTCTGGTCATGACATCCATCACCTCCTGGAAGCCAGGGGTTGATGGCACCAGTTTACTGTCTAGTCGATTAATCCTCTCTTTCCCAATACCTTATGTGATTCCCCCTCCAAAAAGTACCTGATCAAAGAGAATTACCTTTCCAGAGAGAAGAGGAATTCTTTTACTAAAGAGTTTAGGTATCACTATAGCCTACTACAAGAAGCATCAAACTTCTCCTTGGACAGTTGAGAAAATAACTATTCTACCTTCAAATGTTAGCAGTATGAGCTGCATGCATGCTTTACATGTTTGTCTTTCCTACATGGCCCCTAAAGTATCAGGGACAATATCCCACT
>VMDR010016617.1:0-20985 GCA_007922815.1 Macrotus californicus
CCGCGAGGGCGGAGGTCCGGGTGGCGCGCGGGTTAGCACAGCAGGCGGATCGGAGCACACACACCCCCCCCCCCCCCCCCCCCCGCCGCCCCACCATGGGACAGCACAGTCCTCTCGGACCCAGGCTCCTCTCTCTCAGGGGGATACTCATCTGTGGCTGTCTTTACATTGGTACGAAATAAAACAAGTGTACGTTGTCACTATTAGATTCCCCACCACCACCACCATCGCACTTGATCCTCACAGTAGCCCTGTGAACAGGGCAGAGCAACGAGCATTATTGCACTGCTTTCTAGGTCATCACAGCCCAGAGGACTGCCTTGCCCGGGGTCCTTCTGCTGGTTATTGTAGGGACTTAGATAAGCGCAAGCCCAGGGCTGACACCATTACCCCAGTGGCCTTGGACTCGAAGGCTTTCCTGGTCCCGGCGGGCAGATCTGGCCCAGGGAGTGTTCCCCGCACCCAGTGCCCAGTGCCCAGTGCAGTAATTAACTGCTGGCTTTAGCGACACAGAGTTGGAAATTTGGAGTCGAGTGTGTGTGTGTGTGTGTGTGTGTGTGTGTGTGTGTGTACAGGAGGGAAAAGCACCCGCTCTTGTTATGTCTCCGGGATAGGACCGCAGGGGCCGGGTGAAGGGCCGCGGTCTGCACCCGTTGGTGGCAGGACCGGGAGCTCGGAGAGTGAGGGATATTATGAGTTGTATCCTCTCCTTGAGGACAGGCTGATTTTTAAAAGCCCGAGAAGCATTTCTGACATCCCAGGCCCTCGTTTGGTCTTAGTGAATAAGCATTTATGAGTGCCGACTCCAGTCTGGACATTAAACTAGGCACCTTTTCAGATTCTTTTTTTTTAAGATTTATCTTCAGAGAGAGGAAGGGAGGGGTGAAGACAGGGAGAGAAACATTGATGGGTGAGAGGAAACATGGATCGGGTGCCTCTCACACGCCCCCAACCGGGGACCTGGCGGCAACCCAGGGAATCAAACCGGTGACCTTCCGGTTCTCGGGCAGGGCTCAGCCCACCGAACCACACCTGCCCCGGCTACCTGCCTGCGGGGCCAAGCTTGTTCCCACCTGCACGCTTTCTCCGTGCTGTTCCCTCCACCGGAAACGTTACCCCTGCCCCCCCTTCCAGGAAGAATGGAGGAGCTGGATCTCCAGTTAGGCAGAATTGGTCAAGACGATCTTAAATGACTGATTTGGAAAGCACAGACGTGTGAATTAAGATTTCATGAGTGGTGTTTCTACCCAAAATGTTTTATTTCCCTCTTGTTTGTTTGTGATGGAAGGCTCTTGAAGTAGGCGTTTTCATATATCTTCTGCTTCCTCGGAACCCCTCTCCCCAGCCCCTACCTCTCTCCAGTCTTCCTGACAGGCCCCTGCTTACATTTCCCCTTTCCGCTTGCATTTTGGTGATTTACCACTTAACAGTTTTAAGTTTGAATCCTTCCCTGACCTCCAGTCAAAATCGCATTCTCGACACTATATTCGACCAGCAACGCATTATCTTCATTTCTTCTTACAGCATCTGTCTCACCAACTATAGGCAATAGTATCTGTTTTTCTTAGCTCTAGACTTGGAACTCTGTGAGGTCAGAAACCATCTTTGTGTTTCTAAGACCTAGCATCATGGACTCAAAATAAATAATACAGGTGACTTAAAAAAATTTTTTTAAAGATTTTATTTTTAGAGAGAAGAGAAGGGAAGGAGAAAGAGAGGGAGAGAATCATCAATGTGTGGTTGCCTCTCATACGCCCCCCACTGGAGACCTGGCCCACAACCCAGGCATGTGTCCTGACTGGGAATCAAACCAGCATCCCCTTGGTTCGCAGACCCATGCTCAATCCACTGAACTACACCAGTCAGGGCAAAATTTTTTTTTTAATGTATTGATTTTAGAGAGAGAAAAAGAGAGAAGCATTGATTTGTTGTCCACTTATTTATGCGTTCATTGGTGGCTTCCTGTGTGTGCCCTGATGGTAGATTGAATCTGCAGCCTTGACGTATCTACGCCAACACTCTAACCCTCTAACTGACTTAGCTATGTGACCAAGTCTTCTCTTTTTTATTTCTTTAAGGAAAAAAAAACCTATGTAATAATTCCAGTACTTAAATTTTCTTTATCGTAATGGTGTTTTTATCTAGTATCTTTGTATCCAAAGACACTTGGGTGCTATTCTCAAATAATTCATTAATCAAGGCTTCTAAAAATATTCAACCTAAAGCTTACCTACCTCATTTCATGTCTTGATCACATAAGACTTCTCACTACTTTAAGATAGGAACACTGCATTTTAGATTTATTGGTGGCCACTCATTTCTGCCCTCCATTTTGGGTTATTACAAGAAATCTATCAGTCTTTCTATCCTTCTAGAGTCTGGTCTTAAAGAGGAAGTGCAGAACAGCGAATAACAACAGTCGTACGTTGTGCTATGAGATTTGTGTCTAACCCTTAATCGTTAAATTTAACATACAGTTCAGCAGTGAGGTCATGAAGTGATTCTGGTTTGGAGATCCCAAGTCTGTCTCAGAGAATTGAGTGTTGAATTCTCAAATGTCACCTTTTTTGTAGCGTTGTAAACTGAGACATCTGCTAAGATAAAGAGCCATGCTTACCGTTTTAAAGATTGGGGGAAATAATTTCCCAAATGTTCACCTCACAAAAATGACAGTCTTCTTTATGTTTTGCAAGGAATCAGTTTTTTACGTGTGGTCCCCTTGTCATCTTTCCACTCTGTTCTTTGCATTCTCTATCAAACTGGTTAAAAAATAGTAGAAAGGAATTTCAGTATTATCAAGGCTACGACTGATGTGTTCACATCAAAAAAGCTAATGCTGAGAAATTTTAAGAGAGCTCTGTCAGTGTTATATCTGGGGTGGAGGTGAGAGATCTAGCTTTGGATTCATACTGATTTAGTGTGTTACACGAGACTGAGCGTAAGAAGTTTTATACGCATCCCTGCAGCTGCTTCACCTCTCTGGCCTGCTGTATACAGAACGAATATTAGGCCAGATAATTCTGAGAATTATCTTAGAATTCAACCATTTTTGACATAATATATTCAGTTTGATATTTGTTTTTTGCCTGCCAGGGAGAAGTTATACACTGGTTGGCATGTTCCTTATATGTCGCATGCCGCAAAAGCATTATTCCCACAGTTGGAAAGGGCATCATGGAAGGAAATTGTGTTTCACTTACCAGAATACTACGTTCAGCTAAATTAAGGTAAAGCACTTTGATTTTTCAAACGTTGTTTTGTAAAGCCTAAATTTAATTTTAGAATTTAATTTCTCTTTAATTTTTTTAAAGATTTTATTGCTTTATTATTGTTCAATTACAGTTGTCTGCATTTTCTCCCCACCATCTCTTTAATTTTAAAACATTTCACATCATTTGATTCTAAGTTTGTTGTCATATAGGTGTTCTTTCTCAGTTCTTCTTCTGCTGCCTTTCTTCCTCATATTCTGACTTCATCCTAAGGTTTCTGTACTAAATCTTTTTTTTTTTTTAAGATTTTATTTATTTATTAACAGAGGGAAAGGGAGGGAAAGAGGGAGTGAAACATCACTGTGTGGTTGCCTCTCATGTGCCCCCTTCTGGGGACATGGCCCACAACCCAGGCATGTGCCCTGACTGGGAATCGAACTGGCGACCCTTTGGTTCGCAGTCCGGCACTCAATCCACTGAGCCACACCAGCCAGGGCTACTAAATCTTTTTTATCTGTAATTTTTTCAATAGTTTTTTAAAATTTGAAAATAATTTCACGCACAAAGATTACCCATATACCCTTGATCCAGATTCACCTATTATTTTACCCAATTTGCTTTATCATTTCATCTTTCTCTCTTAAATATTTTTTCCTCAACCATGTCAAATTAAGTTATGTACATTATAACCTTTTATACTTAAATACTTGGATCTGTATGCTGGGTGTTCAATCCAGGCATGTGCCCTGACTGGAAATCCAACCGGCAATCCTTTGATTGGCAGACCAGCACTCAATCCACTGAGCCACACCAGCCAGGGCTCACTTATTTTCATATTATAGTAGAATCTGAATGAAAATTTAGTTCATGGAAAATTATTTTTTAGCCCTCACTGGTGTGGCTCAGTGGATTGAGCGCCGGCCTGCGAATCAAAGGATTGCCGGTTCGATTTCCAGTCAGGGCACATGCCTGGGTTGTGGGCCAGGTCCCCTGTAGGGGGCGCGTGAGAGACAACTGCACATTGACGTTTCTCTCCCTCCCTTCCCCTCTGCCTAAAAATAAATAAATAAAGTCTTTAAAAAACAAAAGAAAAGAAAATTATTTTTTATATATTTTAATTGGAACAGTGATGTTAATTTTTTACAGAATAATTTTCTATCTTTTGAGTGCCATTAAAGTTCAGTAGTGTGCTGCTATTGTGATATATGTGCCATATTTTTTATCTCTGCTCTGATTATTTTTGCTGTGTCTGGTGAAATATGCATAACATACAATTTACCATTTTAACCACTTTTAAGCGTACAGTTTATTGGCATTAAATGTATTTACATTGTTATACAACCATTACCACCATCCATCTCCAGAACTTTTTCATCTTTCCAAAGTGAAACTTCATAATAGTTAAACTATCTTCCTTCTTTCCCCTCCTGCTAACCTTCAGTAACCTCCGGTCTACTTTCTGCCTCTATGAATTTGACTATTCTAGATATGTCATATATAAATGGAATCAAACAGTATTTGCCCTCTGTGACTGGCTTATTTCACTTAACATAATGTCTTTAAGAAAATTACTGATTCCAAAGCTAGAACAGACCTACATGTTTCTCTCTTTAAAAAATTAAATTCATTGAGGTAACACTGATTAATAACTTATATAACTTATATAACACTGATTAATGACTTTTAACTTAAATATTAGGTATATGACTTTATAATGTGATACCTGTATGCTTTTTTGTGTGCTCACCACCTAAAGCCTAGTCTCTTTTTGTCACCGTAATATCTGACCCTCTTTACCCTCTTCCTCCTCCTCCCCCCACCTCCCTTCCTCTCTGACAACCAACATTCTGTTGTCTCTACCTATGAGTTTGTTGTTAGGGGTGCTTGTTTGTTGATTTCACTCACATCCCACATATGAGTAAAATCACACACAGTTCTTGTCCTTTCCTGTCTGACTTCCTTCACTTAGCATAACACTCTCACACCTGTTTTTTCTGATGAACTTTGAACGGCTTATTATGCCAGGAAGCACGGAAGTGCTCAAAAAAAATGTTGGTGACATGTCCAAGGGACACAGAAGCTGACTTGGAAAGGTTTCCAGTAATAGCCAAATCTGGGCTAATCTGAGCATCCAAATGAATAGGGACAGTTATAGGTTATAATTCAATGAGTAAATTTTATGCTGATGATAAATAGGGGAGAAGGGAAAGCTCTTTAGTAGAATGTCAATTAATACATGTGGAAGAATGATAGAGTTGGGGGGGGGATCACCATTTTGCAACCTCATAGTAATGAGGGGAGAATTCTCCATGGATGCTAAAATTAGGGGACAGAAGTTTGATGAGAGCAGAATATTTTTGTAATTCCAAAGATTTCCCTGTCAGTCACTAATCACAAAGGAAAAAACAGTAACTTGGTAGTGGAAAACCGGAAAGATCCTACCGAAATCAAGTACAGAGTTATCAATAATGGGACAAGTGGATATGATCCACTGAGAAGGATATGATATGACTTACGTAGTCCTCTGTCATAGATACTAGCCTACATCTCATAATGAGGGAAGCATGAGACAAACCCAAATTAGGGAGATACTGCAAAGTAAGATCAGTGAAGTGATAACAATGCTATTAAGTTTTTTTATTTTCAAATACTCTGATGCACTTTATTCCAGTTAGAATAGCCCTTTTGGGGCTAGCAGTAAGTACAGTAGGTTTGTATGGGGGTGTATTAGTCAAGGCTCTTGTTTAAAAAAAAAATAACAACAATGAACTCTGGCTAATTTAAGGAGGAAATAAATGTACCAAAAGGATATTTATTGGATAGCAGACAACGTCTTGAGAATAGCTGACAAAGTCTTTAGGATGACTTGAGAAATTGAACTTGGAAAATGACTAGTAACGAAAGGAGGCTGGCTGCACAGCCAAAGAGCGTATCACAGAATATACCTAATAAGGACACAGCTTGCATGCCAGCAGTGCCATCCCTGGACCTTGCCACAGTATTTACCCCTGAGAGCTGAATATTGCTGTTGATCTTACTGAAATAATTTACCACTTCTTCACTTCTCTGCCCATCAGCTCCAGATTCAAAACCCCAAGCATACATCTAGTCAAGGACTTCAGGTTTTATGCCTTTGCCCTAACTGCCAGTGAAGCTAATGTGTCTTGTAGAAAGCTAGACTCTAAAGCAGGGAATTCGTCAGACAAGTACAAGATTTAACTTGCTGAGCATACCCCACCTCCAGAACAAAGTCCTCTACCAAGGACTGTAATTTGTCAGCCAAAATATTCAGTAGTCTGGCAGGTTTTTTTCGCTGCTATTGTTAAAATTGTAAAGAGACTCTTAAACATCCTGTCTGGAGTTTGAATATCTATGGACAATTAGCTGATGATGTCTTCCATCACCTTTTTAAAAAATCAGAACTGTCATTTGGCATACAAATTCTGTCCAGAAGGTATCCAGCCATGTAATATGAAAAATAAAGACATTTACTGAAGAAGATACAAGATACAAGAAACATTGTACATAGGACAATGACGCTTCAGTCCCTTCAAAGTAGGCAACATGGGACCTCACACAGTTCTACTGATCATCATCAGCTACTCTGTCATATTTTCCTAAATCTTATCAATGATCTGAAATCTCTTCTCTTTTTAAAAAAATATATTATATTGATTATGCTATTACAATTGTCTCAAATTTTCCCCCTTTTCCTCTTTGCCCCTTTGCCTGGAAGAAATGGGTAATCACCCCCTTAGTTCATGTCCATGGATCATGCGTGTAAGTTCTTTGGCTTCTCCATTTCCTATATTGTTCTTAACATTCTCCTGTCTGTTCTGTACATACCTATTTGTACCCCTTAATCCCTACACCTTTTCCTCCATTTTTCCCCTTCCCCCTCCCAACTGGTAACCATCCAAATGATCTCCATATCTATGATTCTGTTTCTGTCTGCTTGTTTGCTTAGTTTGTATTTTACGTTAAATTGTTGATAGTTGTGAATTGATTCCCATTTTAATGTTCATAGTTTTGATCTTCTTCTTCTTAAATAAGTCCCTTTAACATTTCATGTAATAATGGCTTGGTAATGATGAACTCCTTTAGCTTTACCTTGTCTGGGAAGCACTTTATCTGCCCTTCAATACTAAATGATAGCTTTGCTGGGTAGAATAATCTAGGTTTTAGGTCCTTGCTTTTCATCACTTTGAATACTTCTTGCCAGCCCCTTCTTGCCTGCAAAGTTTCTTTTGGGAAATCAGCTGACAGTCTTATGGAAACTCCTTTGTCAGTAATTCTCCGCTTTTCTCTTGCTGCTTTGAAGATTCTCTCTTTACCTTTAGCCTTTGGCATTTTAATTATGACATGTGTTGGTGTGGTCCTCTTCATGTCCCTCTTGTTGGGACTGTGTGCTTCCTGGACTCGTATGTCTATTTCCCTCACCAAATTAGGGAAGTTTTCTTTATTTTTTCAGATAAGTTTTCAACTTCTTTCTTTCTCTTCCTCTTCTCCTTCCAGCACCCCTATGATTTGAATATTGGTACATTTGAAGTACCAGAGGCTCCTTACCACATCCTCATTTTTTTATTGTATTCTTTTTTCTTCTTGCTGTTCTGATTGATTTCTTTTTTCCTTGTGTTCCAAAACATTTGTTTGATTCCTGGCTTCTTTCCCTGCACTGTTGATTCCCTCTAAAGTTTCTTTATTTAACTTAGTGTAACCTTCATCTGTGCTTGAGTCTTTTTTATGCTGTTGAAGTACCCAATGAGTTCTCATTGAAGTACCCAATGAGTTCCTTGAGCATCTTAATAACCAGTGTTTTGAACTCTGCATCTGATAGGTTGCTTATCTCCATTTTGTCCTTTTTCTGGACTTTTGTTCTGTTCTTTTATTTGGGCCATCTTTCTTTGTCTTCTCATTTTGGCAGCCTCCCTGTGTTTGTTTCTATTTATTAGGTAGAGCTGCTTTGACTCCCTGTCTTAGTAACACAGCTTAATGTAAAAAAGCACACCCATAAGTTGGATGGGGCAGAGTCTTAGGTAATGGCCTGGGCGGGGCAACCCATGTGAACCAAGTTGATGGGGTGTCGGATATGGTGCCACCTGCTCTGTAGCTCTGTGTGGAGGAGAGCTCAGAAAAGGGACAGTGGCCACTGCCTACCCTCTGGAATTTTGTCTGGGTGGAAAGCTGTCCCCCAGCATTTGCCTTGATGCCAAGTACTTCACTTTTCTTCCATTATGCCATTGGTGCCCTTCAAGCTGCTTTCTGGGTGCTGGAGCCCAGGGGGAGTGAGTTTGCATAAGTCCTAAGCCCATAGTCCATTGCCGACCCATTAAGAGGAACATTGAGAATCCCACAGTTTCTTCTGCCGCCCCAACACCCACTGTTTTTTACAGCTAGAAGTTATGGGGACTTATCTTCCTGGCACTGGAACCCTGGGCTGGGTGGTCTGGTGTGGGGCTAGGATCCCTCTCTCCCGAGATTTCCCTCTCAATTTTTATCCACCACATGTGGATGTGGGACTGTACATTCTGTGTCTCTACATCTAAGCCACTCCTACTTGTCTGAATTAATTTGACTTCTTTAATTCTTTGGTTGTGAGACTTTGATACAGCTCGATTTCCTGATGATCCTGGGTGATAGTTGTAATTTTTGCTGTGGTTGTTCAAGGAGGCATGCCATGTTTGCCTACGCCTCCATCTCTTGAAATCTCTTCCCTTTCAAAAGTGACTTTAGTTTTGGGAAAAGCCAGCAGCCACAGTGCCAAATCTGGGCTTTAGGAGGGCTGAGTCACCCGGGTGATTTGATATTTCACCAAACAACTCCGCATGAGACATGATGCATGAGTGGGAGTGTTATTGTGATGAAGCTGCCAATCACCAGTTGCCCATAGCTACAGCCTTCTGAATCATCCAAATAGTTTCTGCTGAGGACTGTTTAAGCTTAACACAAAATTTGATACAGATTCATTCCTCTACTCGCTCAGTCATTTTGAATATGATGGTCACACAGTGCACATACTCACTCACAAGTATCTACCTCCTCCTCTGACTAGTACACTGAAGTCATCGTTGTTCACACATGCACATTCCAGTCCACTCTCCTTGGCTGTCAGGTTACATCGATGTTGAACAAACCATTCTCGTTATATTAACATTGGTTGGACTTTTTCTGGACAGACCTCATAAAGTACTAGACTCTTAAATGAGCTTTAACACCAGAATTTCAATCTTAGACCATGCTTGTATGGACATAAAAAAGTACCCATAATCAAATAAGCCAGAAAGGTGGAGTAATAATCTATTAAATTATTTTCTGGGTATGTACTACCTTCTTAGTTTCTATTTAATGGTAGAAATCACACATTGGAACATAAACACTTGAATTTTATTCTTAACCTGTAACTGGTTTGTGAGCAACTTCTAGAATCTACAGTTTGGGAGATTCTGTCTTTCCTCAAACTACTTTTGTGAACCCATCAATCTCTTGACTACCATTTACTTAATTTATATGTTGATTATTGTCCAGGTGCTGTAGTTAGATAGGTACTGTCACTCCCTGCATAGTAGAAGACATTGTACGTGATGACTACTAATTTAAAACCTATATTTCCATGGTGATTCTGGAAACCAAAGTAATTTCATAGTACTTGAGAGTGAGTTGTTTTTTTTTGTTTTGTTTTTGCTTTTTTTTTTTTTAAATAAATTCTGGCTGTTTCATAAAGATTTTTAGGCATAAAGAGAATGATTCCTTTCCCATCCATTATATGAACTCATTTTAAAGTTGCTTATTTTCTATTTGTTTAGTTTAATACAGTTTTTTAGTAAAATGAAGAAGTGGATGGACATGTCAAACCTGCCACAAGAATTTCGTGAACGTATAGAAGGACTAGAAAGAAATTTTGAGGTGTCTACTATAATTTTTAAAAAATTTGAGCCAATTTTTTTAGATATATTTCAAAATCCATATGAAGAAACACCAAAGTTACCACGAAGCAGGAAGCAGAGGTGAGACCCTTAATCTTTACATCATTGACATGAAAATGATAGTATAAAATTACTAAGGGAATTTCTATTTTTGAAAGTCCACTTTTTACCACAGGTATCCACCTGCAAAGTCTTAAGTTTTTAATAAAATTCATTTATAATTACCTATATCTAGGAATTTAGGTAATACTTTCACTTATATTTTTATGTTCTGGTGATTTTATGCAGATTGGAAAGACTTAAGTTTGTTTAAATTAACCAGAGGTCTGTCCTTTGTGAGTGGAATTTTATATGTAATTTGACTTTACTATTTATTATTTATATGGCAGCTGTGGAGTGATAGTTAGCAAGTTAGTCATATAAAAAGTACTTTTGTTTTCCTTTTTTAGGAGGAGTCCTTGCACTGTTAAGGATCTCTTTAGTTTCTGTTGGACACTCTTTGTTTATACTAAGGGTAAGGTGATACTTTCAATGGTTTTACGTTTCTGCTGTGGGAACTTGGTGCTATTTGACATGAGAGGTTTCTGGTTTTTGTGTCTCTTCTTTTTTTTCTTACAAAGGTAATTTTCGTATGATTGGAGATGATTTAGTAAACTGTTACCATTTACTTCTGTGCTGCTTGGATCTGATTTTTGCCAATGCCATTATATGCCCAAATAGACGAGACTTGCTAAATCCATCATTTAAAGGTAAGACTTTATTCATTCATTCATTCATTCATTCATTTTTCCACAGTTATCCCAATCTCCCCCCTTTGCCCTCTTCTATCCAGGCAGCCCCCCACTCCATAGTCAATCCCCGCACCATTGTTCCTGTCTATAGGTCCTTCATATACAAGGGGGACAACCCAGAAAAACCTGGAATTATCTTCTGGAGAATAGATAATTCTGGATCCTTTTTTTTCCCCTGTTGGTCTTCTGAGCCCTTATAGTACAGGGTTCCCCACTAGGTGGTATTCTAGGAACCCATCTGTATCAGTGTACCAGCTGGCATTGTTGTGAGAGGCTGCACTGGGCTTCAGTGATTTTTTTTTTTTTTGGAAGACTCTTTCAGAGTGTTTGCCCATTTCGTGATGCGTGATTTACGAGCGCACCTGCCCATGCCATACTTAGTGTTCAGCTGTTTTTGACCTGAAACAGCATGACCCCTATGCCCTCATCCTCCTTATTCACACTGCCCTGCCCAGCAACTTTTTTATTGTTTCCTTGGATGAAAAAGTCCTCAAACATTTTGCCAATGTGGAAGAGGTGAAACAAAAAAAAGCAGAAGCACTAAAAACCATCAAAATCGATGAGCTCAGAAACTGTTTTGAGCAGTGGAAAAAACATCTCGATAGGTGCATTGCATCAAATGGAGAGCGCTTTGAAGGTGACTGAAGTTTAAATACATAAGAATGAAAACAGTTTTTTATAAGTAAATTCTGGGTTTATTGGGGGTTACTCCCTCATGTTCTTGGAGACCTTATTTCTTTTTGAAAATTGATTATTTTTAGAAAAAGAGTTTTAAAAGTTGACCATATTCTTTTTCCCCCATTGGTCTTCATACCCTGTCAAACTAGGTTTACCTTCTGATTTTCACACTGCTGACTTCAGGGCTCCTGAAGAGCCTCCCTGCATCATTGCTGTACTATGTGAACTACATGATGGACTTCTAGTAGAAGCAAAAGGAATAAAGGAGCACTACTTTAAGCCATATATTTCAAAACTCTTTGACAGGAAGGTACTGTACTTATTATTAAATGACTGAGATTTTTTTTTAAGGGTTAGCAGCAGCAACCTCAAAAGAGAAGATAATATTTTAAGTAGTCAGACTCAGGATTTCCAGATTGCAGTCTTTGCTGTGATGCAGAATTGGCCTATGATCTTCTGTGATGTGAGAAACTGAGCTGTTGAAGAATGTGACCAACTATATGTACTGTCAAGTAAAAGTACACTGTGAGAGGCAGCTGTAGGAGGTTCTGATAAAGAATTATGGAAAACAAGAGGTCAGAGTAAGCTAATTTACTTCCACATTTGAGTCCATCCTGACTGCCTAACAGAAGTAGGATGGTGTATAACAACTGTAGCTTTAATTCCTTATAAATAGAGCATAAAATCCCTTACAGTTTTGTAGACACTTGCAGGCCATCTTTATGCATTCTGTATTTTTTCCCCAAGCATTTACTTAGCTATTTCTGTACTTATGAAGTGGCTTATTCCTTTGGGACTTAATTTCTTATTTCCCCAATATTTAGCCATTATGTCCAATTAGACCTTGAGTTTGCTCTTTGGTTAAAAACCGGTTTTAGATTAGATCATCACTGTGGTCCCTTTCTGTCAATATTATGAGTTTTTTTCTTTAAGCATAAAGTCTTTCCTAACTGGGTTCTTTGTCTTTTCATATCCTTTTGTATTTAGTTTTATATTTCCTAAAAAATATTTTTTGTCTGTGTGTGTATGTGTGCATATATTATGACTCCTTAATATACACTAACATCTTCAGTAAACTTTTTTTTTAAGATTTTTAAAATTTGTTTTTAGAGAGAGGGGAAGGGAGGGAAAGAGGGAGAGATGGAGGAACATTGATCAGTTGCTTCTCAGTTGCCTCTCATATGCCCCCTATTGGGGACCCAACCGGCAGCCCAGGGCTATGCTCTGACAAGGAATTGAACCAGCAACTCTTTAGTTCTCAGGCCAACATTCAACCCACTGAGCAATACCAACCAGGGCATCTTCAGTAAACTTAAAGGAACTCAAGGCTTATGTGTCTTGTACTCTGAAGAAGCAGCACACTAGTGGCCTCTGGGTAGGATGACTGTACATCTTGATTTGCTTGGATGATTTAGCTTTGGACTGTTGTCTTAGTGTAATTATTATAGCAGCTCCTTTCACTCCAGAAGTATTCTAATTTGGACAATGGTCCTCCTGCCCATGGGCCACAGATGTTTTGCTTGGCCTGTGTAAGGTATTCTTTATTTCATTTTTATTTTGTTCAATTTTTAATTTACATATAAAGACCCTTTCTATGACAACCTTTCAAAAATCAGAAGCTATAGTGATACTGGGTTGGAATTTCTACATGACTTTACCTGGATAACTGTAGTCAAGTTAAATGATGGTTACCTCTTTGAAAATGGGAAGTATGCTCTCTGTTCTAATTATCTGTGCATATTGAACTCTGACCCCTGAGGGCATTTGAGTTTTCAGCTCCTGATGTGTAGTAATCTTAAGTAGTATGGGGACACAGAAGTATTAATAACCGTATAGTTTTCCTGTCACCAGTGATAGTACTTATATTCACTTTGAATCTTTTGCTTGCCTAACACATTCAAAGTGTTAGTTTCCTTTCTCCATAGACAGATGTTTAAAATTGAATAGCTTTCTCTAGAATCACTTGAGAAATTTGCTAAAAATGCTGCCTCAGCTCAGGCCTTGAGGTCCATCTGTTGGCATTTTAAACAAGTTCTCCTAAGTGATTAATATATCTCTAAAATTTGGAAACTACTGCTATAGACTAATTTTAAAGTATTTTCAAAACTTGACTTTAACGGTTTTTTAATATTTTATTTACTTACTGATTTAGTTTTATTGGTCTAAAATACTTAGTAATTATATTTTGTGTTTGTATGATTTATAACAACTACCAATGTGAAAATTTAGATAAATGTTGTTTTTATGTATATGTTAATATGCTTAACTATTTTTAAATTTATTAGGGTGACATTGGTTCATAGGATCATACAGGTTTCAGGTGTACATTTCTATGATACATGGTCTGTATATTGCATTATGTGCCCGCCACCCAAAGTCAAATAAAATCTTCCATCACCATATATTTGCCCCTCCTTTACCCTTTGCTAACCCCCCATCACCTCCCCTCTGGTCACCACCATGCTGTTGTCTGTCTATATCTGTGAGTTTCAGTTTTATATCCCACATATGAGTGAAATCATATGGTTCTTAGTTTTTTCTCACTGACCTATTTTGCTTAGCATAATATTCTCAGGAGTTATCCATTTTGTCACAGATGGCAGTATTTCATCTTTTCTTATGACTGAGTGGCATTCCATTGTACCAATATATATGTACAATATCTTCTTTATCCAGTCCTCTGTCAAAGGACACTTTGGTTGTCTCTATGCCTTGGCCACTGTGAATAATGCTACAGTGAACACAGGGGTGCATATATATTTGCAAATAAATATTTTCAGATTTGTCAGAAGAGGGCTGTCTGGGTCATATGGTAATGCTATTCTTAATTTTTTAGGAATAAAAAAGGAATTATCATACTGTTTTCCATAGTAGCTGTACTGGTTAACATTCCCACCAGCAGTGAGTGAGGGTTCCTTTTTCTCTACAACATTTCTAACACTTGTTATTGCCTGTCTTGTTGATAATAGCCGTTTGAACATGTGTGAGTAGGTAGTATCTCATTGTAGTTTTGATTTGCAATTCCCTAAAAGTTAGTGAAGTTGACCATCTTTTCATGTATCTGTTGGCCATTTGTGTGTCTTCTTGGGAGAGATGCCTATTCAGGTCATCTGCCCATTTTTTAATTGGATTATTGGTTTTTCTGGTGTTGACTTATATGAGTTTTTTAGTATATTTTAGATATTAACCCCTTGTTGGAGCTGTTGTTAGCAAATATCTCCCATTCAGTTGGTTGCCTTTTTAATTTGTTGTTGGTTTTCTTTTGCTGTGCAGAAGCCTTTTGGTTTGATATGGTCCCATTCATTTATTTTTGCCTTTAATTCCCTTGCCTTTAGGCTCAAATTCATAAAATATTCTCTATGACCAAGGCCCTTAAGTTTAGTACCTACATATTCTTCTGTGTACTATATTGTTTCAGAGTTTATATTTAAGTCTTTAATCTATTTTGAATTAATTTTTTGTACAAGGGAATATGCTTTTTCTTCCCAGATTTTAAAAGGAGAATGCCTTCTGGACCTTTCCAGTTTTACTGATAATAGGTAAGTATGTAACACTAATGGTATGTAACGCTAGTGGTATCTGGTATATTATAGGCCATCAATAATAATTTGTTGTAATTTGTTAAGTGAAACATTTTATTCAAGTTCCTACTGCTTTAGTAACATTGAGTGGGTGATGTCACTAAGTCTTGTCTTTAAGTATATTTATTTTAAGAAACCATTGGCCCTTAAGACAGTTGCTCTCCAGAGGAAGTCATAAACAGACCCAATGACTTCTGTACTTGAGTTTTTATTCTTTTATTAAACAAATGTTGGCAAATTCAGAATGTTCAAAGCCACTGTTGTTTCTTCAATGATCAGATCTTAATTTAGGTTCAGCTAGTTTTCAGATTAAGTATATATTCTCTTTCACTCACCTTTCAAAGTAATTTATTGCTGTGTATGTGAATGTGAAGAATGTTCATTGGATAGGAACCTCTGATGTTGTTAGATGAGCAGACTTAATAAAAACTAGAAAGTCATCAGCTTTTTTCGGCTGTGGAGTCTAAATCTTTCTTCAAGTCGGGATAAATCCATTGTATTGTATTTTATTACTTAGTTTTATTCTTGCAGCTTAAAGTGTTTCTCTTTTCAGCAAAGCGGTGAACAAGGAGTATGAAGAATATGTTTTAACTGTTGGTGATTTTGATGAGAGGATCTTTTTGGGAGCAGATGCAGAAGAGGAAATTGGAACTCCTCGAAAGCTCGCTGGTGACACCCCACTAGGGAGACTGACAGCACAGGCTAGTGTGGAGTGTAACCTTCAGCACCACTTCGAAAAAGTAATATAACTTAGACTGGCCTCAGTCGTGAATGATATTTTTCTCTGTGTGTGTGATTCTACTAACAGCAGAAGCATCTTTCAAGTTAAATCTTGAGTTTCTTCTACTAATTCATATTTCCCATGAAAGCCTTCAAAGGTAATTTTTAAAAACTATGATATTCAGTATTTTTATTGCATTTCTTGCTATTTTTTATATTTTGGATATATTTTCCCAGAATGCCTGGGTTTTTTGGTAGAGTATGTGTCTTTTGACATAAAGGATTTATGCTTTCTTTTTTTAATATATATTTTTTAAGATTTTATTTATTTATTTTTAGAGGGAGGGGAAGGGAGGCAGAGAGGGAGAGAAACATCATTCGGTTGCCTTTTTTTATGCGCTTAGACCAGGGACCAAACCTGCAACCCAGGCATGTGCCCTGACGGGGAAGGGAATCAAACCAGTGACCTTTTGCTTTGTGGGAGGACACCCAGCCAACTGAGCCACACTGGCCAGGGCTATGTTTTCTTACTAATCTCTTTTTGCCACTTTAGTCATTGTTCCATTGCTTTAAAATTTAGTTTGCTTTCCTACTCATGACAAACTATGTGTCCTTCCTAAACTTCAGCCATAAAACTCTGAACTTGATTATTAATAGCCAAGACTTAATTTTGTCTAAAAGTATAAAATGGGTTAGACAATAAGGTTTAATGGTCTAGAACAGCGACTTTCAACCTTTTCCATCTCATGGAACATGTAAACTAATTACTAAAATTCTGCAGCACATAAGAAAATGTATCTTTTACTGTCCTGACCAAAAATAGTAGGTATAATTTTGATTAATCTATAATAATAATAACCTATCCTTATTGCTCCCAGGTGGCTTTTTAAAAAAATCAGGTACGTATACTTGTATATAAGGATTTCTGGTACCAAGAATTAACCAATCACACACAACCTTATCATGCAACATGAGTAATAATGTAATATACAACTGTACATATACAGTAATATGCAGCTGTACACATACAGTGGTATGCAACTGTAGGCCTGACCAGTGCGGCTCAGTCGGCTGGGTGTCATCCTGCAAAGCAGAAGAGCGTTGGTTCGGTTTCGGTCCCCGGTCAGGGCACGTGCCTGCGTTGCATGTTGGCTCTCTGGTCAGGGTGCATACAAGAGGAAATCGATCGCTGTTTCTCACATCGGTGTTTCTCTCCCTCCCTTCCTCCCTCCCTTCACTCTCTAAAAATAAGATAAATAAACTGAAATACAATAAATTTTTTTTAAAGATACAACTCTATTTTATGACCTATTATGGCTCAAGACAAGGTATTCACACCATACAGCTGTTGTGTTCTGTTATCATTTTTTTATTTGACAGTCTGAGGAAAAACACATCAGTGGCCCTGACTGAATAGTCAGGTATTGCATGTTTTAAAAGTTCCTGCAGCACAGCAGTTGAAAATCACTGGTCTAGAAGGTAGAAAACCTAAGTTTTAGTTCAAGCTCTGCCATTAACTGTCAGCTTAAACAGGTTTTTTTACCTCTCAGTTCCTGTCTCTTCATATGTAAAATGAAAATGTATGTTATTTTTTAAGTGAATGTTAGGAAAATAAAATTAGATTGTGCTTTGAAAAGTGTTACTCAAATGTAAGGATGTTATTAGCATAATATTGCTAAAAATTTGGTGGGTAACAGAAGAGGAGGGGGAAAAAGTAACCTGCTAAATATGAATAGAGATGATGGTATATGTACTGAATTAAACACGAGTGGGAAGGTAACTATAATTTCACAGGTCTTTGGTGTGTTTTTTTTTTGACAGAAATCATTTGCACCTTCTACCCCACTGACAGGACGGCGATATTTACGAGAAAAAGAAGCAGCCATTACCCCTGTTGCTTCGGCCACTCAGAGTGTGAGCCGGTTACAGAGTGTTGTGACTGGACTGAAGAATGCGCCAAGCGAACAACTTGTAAATATTTTTGAGTAAGTTCAATACTATTATTTTTCTAAAGGTCTCTTTTAAGTCAGATTTTATATTCCATTCTGTATTCAGTATATTCAGAATTCTTAAGATAGTAGGTATACATCTAGAAAGTTTTACTATACCATTTCAGTTACAAAGTATGTTGACCTAAAAGCAAATAGAAGTACCTATTAAAAATTTTATATAAATATTCTTATTATTATAGACTTTTAAGGTTAAATACATCTGAAAGGTTATTTAGTGCTGACATTTCTCTCTTGTAACTAAGTTATGCCTTATTGTTTTTCTTTTTACATTGACTTTAAATGGGCTCAATCTAAATGTTCATCAAATGGAGGACTGATTATATATTGATGGTGCAGCCACAAAATAGAACTTTATGCAATTGTTTTTTTGTTTGTTTGTTTGTTTTTTTAAAGAGGTAACTATAAGAATCTGGTGGGATTCCTGTAGATAAAACCCAGGAAAGTTCAGAGGTCCCCATAAGACTGCAGCCCCCAGGAGGTTTCCCACTTCTCAGACTCATCCTCACTCAGCCTCTAGCAGTTCATTAAAATGTCCTTTTAAGTGTTCTTACCAGTTTATGCTGCCTCTGCTTCTGCTCCAGAAGTGGGGACAGTGGGATAGCTTTCCTGATCAACAGGAAGACATTGACAGCCATGCAGGTTGATGCTTGCTCAGTGATAGCTTTGCTACCTCTGAATCCTAAAAGTGACCCTGCCCTTCAAGAGCAGCTAAAGTCTTCAAAGCCGCACTGATTGCCCTTTATCTCCTTGTGTTTATAATTTTCACACCTATCATCAGAATAGTGGCAAGAGATGAGTAAGTTAGAGAAACATGTGTGTACTGCATCAGCAGAAACGATGTCTGTGAAAGACAGGTGTGCACGTGAGGCGACTGATGGGTGTTTCTCATGTTGATGTTTCTCTCCCACATCAAAGTTTCTCTCCCTCTCTCTTTCTCTCCCTTCCTCTCTCTAAAATCAATAAGCATGTCCTCGGGTAAGGATTAAAAGAAGAAGAAAAAAGAAAAGTATCTCTTTGATTCAAGGTCCTCCTAGACCCCCAGGTGAAAAAGCAGACAGAGGTCATCACACTGGAGCAGATGGTCCATGAGCCATTCCAGGTCTAGTAACAGATCCTCTGGGTCCTAAAGGTGATTGGGGAGCAGTTGGCTTTCCTGGAAGTTAAGGTTCTCAGGACCAGTGGGGAAGACTGGGAGACCAGGAAATCCTGGACAAAAAGGCCAGAAGGTCAAAAGAGGGAGTAGATCAGTACTGCTCCCTGGTTGTATTAGGGCAGGCCCTTTTAAGATCAGGTGGGTTGCTCAGATCACCCTCTACTACCATTTCATTAAAAGGTCCTTCACCTCCAGATAAATAATCACCACAACTGACTCAGAGATCCCTTTGTGGTTCCTCCAAATGACTTTGGTTCCCATGTGGTACCCAGCCTTCTAATGGCTTCGCCTCCTGGTCCTGGGTGCTGCTTGGGCCTCTGTTCTCATGCTCAGTCCTCTGCCCACTCCATTATCCCTCCGTCACTACTATCGCCTACCACCCCTAACCGAGATGCCTTCAAGGAAATGCAAATTAAAACCAAAATTATCAGGGACATGCAAATTAAAACCAAAAATATCTACTCACACAGAATGTGAGTAGATATTAGAATGGCCACTGTCAAATAAATAAATAAACAAACAAACAAAATAACAAATTTTTACTGAGTATGTGGAGAAATTGGAACCCTAGCATGCTACTGCTGATGGACTTACAAAAGTGGTATAGCTGATTCAGAAAACAGTATGGAGGTTCCTCAAATAATTAAAAATAGAATTTTTATGTCCTAGCGATCCAACTTCTGGGTATGTCTCCAAAAGAATTGAAAACAGAATGTCAAAGATATTTGCATACCCAAATTCATTGCAGCATTACTCACAATAGCTAAGCTATGGAAACAACCTAAATGTCCTATCAGTGGGTGAATAGATAGAGAAAATATGGTATATATATATATACAATGGCATATTAGGTCTTAAAAAGAAGGAAATTCTGTTGTTTGCTACAACATGATAAACCTTGACAATATTCGGTGAAATAAGCCAATTACAAAAGGACAAATACTGCATGATTCCACTTGTGTGTGGTATCTAAAGTAATCAGACTGACAGAAGGTGGAATGGTGGTGCCAGAGGTTGAAGGAAGGGCAATGGGGGATTGTTCAAGGGGCGTACAGTTTCAGTCCTGCAAGATGAAAAGGCTGTGGAGATCTGGTTTACAGCGGTGTGCACATGGTTAATGCTGTAGTGTGCACTTAAAAATTAAGAGGGTAGATTTGTTACGTGATTTTTACAACATAATAAAAGGCAAAGAACCTAGTTGGGAGAAAACAACACAAGATGCAGAGCTTTGCGTTGGAAATGGACAAGAAGAAGTATTTTTGCCATTTGTGCTCCCTACTTCTCTGGACGTGACCCTGTCTGTTCGAACGTGGGACTGGAGTACTGAACCTGCACTGGGCACAAGGCTTGGGGCAAATCACTTGCTTTCTACAGTCTTGGATTTGTTTGTCATTTCTGAATTAAGACCTATGTTCTGTGTTTGAATGATGAAAAGGTAACAATAGTTTAAAGGTAACAGGGTTAATTGCTTCTTGCTAAGTGTTTTCCTTTTTAGTGCTGTATTTTTCTGTGTTAATTCTTTTGGCTTAGATAAGAACTACATGTAGTTTATTTTTCCAGCAGAATACGTGGATGTGTGTGGAGTGTGTGTGTGTGTGTGTGTGTGTGTGTAAACACTGCCATGTCATCTTTCTATTTTTTCTTAAATCAGGTTTATTAAAGTATAATTTCTATATAATAGTTCTTTTCACTGTATCATTGTATGAGATTTGACAAATACATACAGTTGTGTAACCACTTCCAGTACAATCAATACATAGAACAACCCTGACCTGTGTGACTCATTAGGTTGAGTGTCATCCTGCAAAGCCAAAGGTCTTTGGTTCAATTCCCAGTCAGGGCACATGCCTGGGTTGCAGGATTGGTCTCTGGATGGAGTGTTTATGGCAGGCAACTGATCAATGTTTCTCTCTCACGT
>VMDR010016618.1:0-20986 GCA_007922815.1 Macrotus californicus
CTACAGAGAGGTCATAGAGCAGAAGCGTAGGAGAATATGCTTCAGGGATCCATTTTTAGAAACAGCTTTCATTTTAAAATAAATTAGTATTAATAAAAGGAAAATACCAAGGAAAGAGAAAATACCATTTGAAGAAAAGTCTTGTGCAGCACTTAGCTACACATTTAAAACTGGCATTTGCTACTTTCTTTTAAAAAATAATTAGCAGTCTAGATGCTGAGTTATTAAATGATGTGTGAATGACTCAATTTATGACATTTGCAAAAGCTTTACAATTTTCCCATTTATTTTTTATGCCTTTCCAATACTACAGAGGACTATTACCAAACAGCTCAAGGGATAGTTGCCTGATATATTAACAAATATTCATAATAAAAGAGTAGAAGAGCATTTATCAATAATTACTAACTAAAAGCTTTGTTCATTGCCAAAGTTGTAATAGCAATTACATACTCACTGTCGTGGTTTATAGATGCCCTGCCTCCTCAATATACCAGAGGAATGTGATTTAACTTTTCAACAATAGCGTCTGTTGTAGACAAATACTCAATTTCATTGCAAAAGTAAGAATTTGTTCGTGCTCTTGAAAGAGGATAAGAGTCTGTTTCCTCTATGGAAACTATTTTATCAGAACAAATTTTCAATCTTAACAAAGTATCTCCAGCCATTTTTTTAACCCAGTGGTTGGTCAGAAGGCATGGACTGACTCCGAGGCCGGTAACTGCTGTCAAGGAAACCTGAGGTGTGGCTCCGGTTCTGCTCTGGCCGACATTACTGGCTGTGTGTCCTAGTAAAAGGCATCTAAGCTCCCTGCAGTCTGTTTCCCTGTCTTTAAGAACAAAACTAGTAATAGTACCTATCTTATAAAATTGTACTGAGAATTCAATTAGATCATAAATGCGAAGTTTTAGTGTAAGTTTAGTGCAGGAGCAAGTGCTCAGTCAACATTGAATTAGCATCAACATCATCATCAGCAGCAGCAGCATTGAAACCCTTTTTTGTTTAGATCACCTCTAGGGTCTAGGTGCAAGTGTATAGAGAAGGGAAAGAAGGGAGGAGAAAGAGTAGGAGCCAATAATATTGAGGGTGCTGGAGTTTAAAGGCATTTGGGCAGGGGACCTGTTGGGAGTCAGAAAGGAGATTGAGTGACCTGGGCTTTCCCATAGTTGCATTTTTGATGTTCGTGGGTCCTGGCCACTTTCACCTTTGTGGCCTCTGTCTGTGACAGAAAAACTTAAAATTATATTTTACAATAATTTTTATATAAAGATGAATATGTTAACTATATATATATAGATAATATTGGATGTAAACTGTAATGGAAAAATAAAACAAAAATAAATAAATAAATGACATCTATCATTTAAAAATGAATCCTGTCATTATATTCCATGAAGAAGAAATATTAGAAATGACTTTAATTATTGAAACACACCAAATTATAGGATTAAAATAAAATGTATTTTTGTTGAGACCTGGCCAGGTGTCTTAGTTGGTTGGAGCATCATCCTGAAACCAAAAGGTTGTGGGTTCGATCCCCGGTGAGGGTGTGTACAAGAAGGCAACTGATCAATGTTTCTCTCTCTCCCTAAAATCAAGAGACATATCCTCAGGAGAGGATTAAAAAGAATTTTTTTTAAGTTTGTTGAATGCTAAAAAATGTTATGTATAGGGGCTATTTTCTTTGAAAAGTTTATTTTTTTCTTCTAACTTTAAAGGAAATTTCAAAGGTTTTCCTGGGCCCCTAAGATATTGTGCACCCCAGGTGCTGTTCCCACTGTGCCTTATGGAGAGCTGGCCCTCACTTGTTCCTCCTTCTGAGGGATCTCTAGCAGAGGCACTGTTTCATCACCAGTGACCTGGGCTGTGGGCATTCTTTCAAGTCTTGGGAAGTGCCCTTGCTAAACACTTGGTCTTTTGCAAGTGTTTCCATTTCTGTGTGCAGGGTCTGAGCAATTCTTTACTAGCTTCTGCAAAAGCCCATGTGGCAGTGAGGACAGTGAAATTTTATTTCCACGAGCAGTTTGCACACCCAGACATTCTGAACACAGAGGCCTCCTTAGTGGCCAGTAAGACTTTACATGCTTTGAAGGCTAGAAAATTTTTGTTTAGCACAATTTTCTTAAAAAGCAAGTGAAGGTGAGCGGGGTGTGTTCTTTAATTCAGGATCTATTTTAACGCTTATATAAATTATCTTTCTGAGTTGCTGAACAAGAGTTATGTTAAACACTCACCCCGTGAGTTTATGTAACTTACGGTCAGATACATTACCATTTAAATAAAAACTTCTGAGCAGCACATCTGTTCTCCATGTTTCTCCAAGTCACATCTGCTTCCTTTACATGAAGAAACAAACTTTTTACTACTGTTAGCGCAGTAATGCCAATACACCGTGCAGGAGAATTGCATCTTCTGGCCTTCCACCAGCATCCAGGGAAGTTTTTCTAAGTATGTCCTTCTGCTGTGTACACTCATGTTGATTTGAAGTTTATGTTTGGCATTCTAAGAATTAGTCTTCTGATTTCTGTGCTGCATAGGGAAATAGAAAGGAACTGTGAGAGGTTTTTAAATAAAATATTCCAGTTAGAGTAACCAGATTTCAACTTTGACATCTGGAACTTTGAAAGAGGTTGTGACCAAAGGAGAAGCAGATAAAGGGAGACGCTCTTGATAACCTCAATGATTCTTTGTGGTATTTAATTGCTCCAAAGGGTCCTTAGACCTTTTATCTCTCTTTCTTCATTTTTGTCCTCATTTCTCCTGTCCAAACTACCTGTAGCAGAAATTCATGGCCAGAGAGCGAGGATGGCAGTGAGAAAGGGGAGAGATATTGGGCACTAGGGTTAACATTTGTATAAATCCTCCTACTGCTACCAAGCCAAGTCTAAAACATGACATTGTTTAAAAGACATTTTTGGCTTCATCCAACAACAGAGTTTGGCTCTGTATAAGACAATTTAAAGCAAATGGTTACTCTGGGCCAGTGGTTCTTAACACTTTAGAGGAAACAAGATCTCTTTTTTTAAAGATTTTATTTATTTATTTTTAGAGAGGAGAAGGGAGGGAGGAAGAGGGGGAGGGAAACATCAGTGGGTGGTTGCTTCTCACTTGCCCCCTACTGGGGACCTGGCCTGCAACCCAAGCATGTGCCCTGACTGGGAATCAAACCTGCAACCCTTTGGTTCACAGACTGACACTCAATCTACTGAGGCACACCAGCCAAGGCACAAGGCATCCTTTTGATGAATATCTGATAAAAGTTTTGACCCCTTGCCTCAAGAAATAATGTGTAATCATACCCAATGCTGTATGTAATTTCAGAAATATGAAAAGCTCCAGGTAAAAAACTCTTATCCTGGTATCTCACAATATGAAGTAGAATATAGCTACAGCAACAAACATAGTAAGGTCAGCTTCACTTCTGGCATAAATATACATGAGTATAACTCAATTTATGGAGCACCTACTTTGAGCAACCTACTAAATGTTTACATGTATTATTTCATTCATAATTTTAATGATAACAAAATTAATGTCTGTATAACAGTCTTACATTTTGGAATTATGTGTTGTCTTTCAGTGATTTCTATTAGCACAAAGAATCAGCAATTATTATAGTTCTTAAAGCAAAATGCCACTAAATCTAATATTGCCTTAGAAATAAACATCTGTGAGGAGTGAGTACCTACCCATTGCTTTCTTCTCAAAGGCTCAGAAAGTGGTTATGAGTTGTAGGTAATGGTGGTTCTGAAAACACAGGGAAACTTGGTAATATGTCATTTGGACTATTTCTGTTGTCCTCGTTAGTCACAGCCATCGATGTGCTTTCTTTCAGCAGGCTACAACAAATTGTTTTTTGTTCAAAAAAGATTGGCTTAATGTCTCAGTTAGGTAATGCTGAGAAAATTTCCACATGCATTTGACCAACTGGACCATTTCCTTCAAAGGCACGTGTTGTAGGAACCAGAATGAGGGGTGCAGTATTCCATGCAGATGGTTTTACCGAATGTAGAGCTACAAGCTGGTTTGACATATGTTCCCTGAAGGCAGAATTAAGACACTTTACTGCCTCACATATTTAACTTCTTTTGAAAAGGCTGCTAATTTGTCTTTTTTTCTTTTTTACTCACATCCTTTTTTTAGGCAAGACTAATGAGTTTAAAACATTGAGCATGACCTCACTGTTCAAAGCAGACCAGGCCTCCCTGCCCAGTGGCTCTCATCTCTTTGGGGCTCATTCTTCAGCAATGTGGTGCGAACTTTCAGTGACTTTCCTGGGTCTTTGCCTTTCCTACTCTCCCTCCCTTGCCTCGCCGCCCCAAATGCTTGAGGATGATCTTTCCAGACCTAATGATTTGGAAAATAAATATTGCATGTGGGATGCTTGACCTGATAGGTTATTTTAAAAGTAAGCTGATGAAGTTGAGACCCAGATTTCAAAGGTTCAAGAAATAGTAGAAAGGGAAGACTTTTCTTTAAGTGAAATAACCGCTCTTAAATACTTTGATCAAAACATTAGTTGTGCTGCCTGGATTTGAGTTGTAGTTCACTGCTTCCTGTTGGAGACCTGGGGCAGGTTTCTCATCTATCAGATAGGGATATAATAACACCAACCTTATAGGGTTGTTTTAAGTATAAACTGAGCTAATATTGTGAACAGCTTGTAATAGTGCCTGGCATAGAAAGAGCTCGGTATACATGCTTGCAAAATATAAATAGATAAATAAAATATGTCTTCAGGCTGGTATAAGAGGAAAGTTTAAAATAGGATTTTGTTTTCCTACTGAGGTCTAGTAAACTGAATTGAAGATTTTTAAACTGCTTATATTTTAGTTTAGATATAGTAAGATAAAAATATAAAAAGCTTTGCAGAACAAACCACCTGTGCTAACAAATTATACTGTAAATTACATAGTGAATGTGATAAAACACAAATTCCAAAACTGACTGTACAAGTTTCCCTGAAATATATTTTAATTTTGATAGTTGTGCAATTTTGCATGCCATTTTATTAGCAATCCCAACTGAGAGGCTGAGAATTCAAATGATTTAACAAAAAGAAGAGAAGGTGTTTTTTCCCCCAAACACAGGAACATCCCCCACAGATATTATTTGGTGAATTCCATCAAAGGTAAGGAGATGAGTGTTCCCTCTGCCATTTGTAGAAATGAGCGGTGAAGGGTCATGACAGTGTTTGTGGGTCAGCAGGCACACAGTATAGCCACAAGGTAATTTAATGTTTAGTATGTGTAGTCTCTAAGAAAACCATCACTTTGAAAACCATCCCTTCAAGAGACAATTTATCCTTACCTGATAATAAACTAAGTGAAAAAATGATCTCATTATATATATTCACATCATAATTTTGACCCAAACTATTAAACTTTCTTCACTTTTTAAAAAAGATTTTATTTATTTATTTTTAGAGAGAGGGGACGGAAGAGAGAGGGAGAGAAACATCAATGTGTGGTAGCCTCTCACACGTCCCCTACTGGGGATCTGGCCCACAACCCAGGCAAGTGCCCTGACTGGAATCGAACCAGCGACCCTTTGGTTTGTAGACTGGTGCTCAATCCACTTAGCCACACCAGCCAGGGCCTTTCTTCACTTTTTTAAAATCAGAATTTGTTCCAAATGATTTTGTGTATTTCCCAAATGCCAAGTACATCTTCACAGATTAGAGATTTTTCACTTTTGAGAATACTTAAAACTCATAGTATATAACATTTACTCAGCACTTACTGTGTGCCAGGTCCTATTCTAATTGCTTTATGTTTATTAACTCAATTCTCAAAACAAAACAACATGAGGTAGATACTTGATAATTCCCATTTCACAGATGGAGAAACAGAGGCACAGAGAACTTGTTCAAGGTCACCTAGCTTATAGCAGCAGAGCCCATTTTGAACCTGGGAGCCTGGTTCTGGAACTCTGCTACTTACAAGCTATGCCCGTAGCCACTCCACTTCCCTGAGAAACTAAATTGCTGAAATATGCATATATTTTCCAAAAGGCTATGGCTCCAAAAGTTAATTTGTAGGTTATTATTTGAAACTTGTCATCAATTTTTCTTTTCTGTAGTAGGAAGTTTTCAAGTGAGGTTAGGTTACAGGGAACCCTCAGAAATCCTCTTTGTCAACTATATCTCAATAGAACTGTAAAAATCATCTTAACACATAGTTATTAATATAGTGGGAGGGCAAGTATGCCAGGGAGCTTGGTGACAACTGTGTGTGGGGGAAGGGATCCAGCGGCCAAAGCTGTTAATGGGGGAGATGTCAGTGGAGAAGGGTGTGAGTTGGGCATGTCTCCACCTGCAGATTGACCAGTAGCTCTGTGGGCAGCAGTTATGTTCATTTTTAGGCCATGTGTGGATCATTGTCACACTAAACTTCAGAGTTGGGGGGCTTTTGGTAGTCAAACCCATCACCCTGAATATGAATAAACCTCAAAACTTGTCAAGGTCCATCCTTAATGGCATACCAAGGTTCATTGCCGGTTAAGTGGCAGAGTGAGGACGAGAGCCTATGGGCTGGTTATCAAACCTCCTGGAGTTTGTAGCCATGCTTTACACTGAAGGGCTATTGGAATCCAGACTTAGACATGTTTCCTGAGGTCCTTGAACCAGCTCCATATCCTTAAGAAAGTCTCTAGTGAAAACAGCTATTTCTAAGTTTTTAAAATAAATGATGGATTGCAAATTTGCTGACTACTTTTCTTGACTAAAAAGAGTTCCCTTTATCTCATACCCTTATTTGCAAAGATTTAGTGGCATGCACTTGATATAAAATGCAAAAACTATAATTTTTTTGATGAAAGGAAGGCATGCCTCATACTTAGAAGTAATTATAAACCATTATTTCAAAAAATCCTTGAGTGATGTCTCCAAGGATGAGACTTACTTTAGTAACCTACAAATATTCAATAGCTGATCAACAAATATATCTGTTTGCATCAACACTGGCACAGAATGAAAAAATAATGATTTGTGTAAAGCCCCCAAAATAGCATGCACTGCCTGGGACTCTCTGGCATCTCCTTTCCCAGGCTAAGTCCATCTGTGATCACAGTAACCCCTCGCCTGGCCTGCAGCCCTCCCTGCCAACTGGCCACATGCAGCTGATGAACAGCCTCTTACCCCCTTTCATAACCAGGGCACAAATATTAGATGAATTTCCTTTGAACCCTGCTTCCTCTTGGCTGTTGACATAGTTTACCTCCTTAGAGGAAACACTGCAAGTTCTGGGAGCCACACACAATCCTTTATTAATTGTTATTTCTTTTTCTGGATAAACAACTATGGAAAGAATTTTTCCACATCTCTAAGGTATTTCACACATTATACCATGATTGGAAACAATGTCCCATTTCTTAAATATTTAATTAGAATCTGTCACTGCAATATGTAGACTATTAACTATCTAGCCCTTAAAAGGATTACTAGGTTTCTCTGCATGACATCAACATTAAAAATAATAGCAATATATCACATTAATTTTCTATTTAAAAAACTTTGAATCCTCACTCGAGGGTATGCTTATTGATTTTAGAGAGGAAAGGAGAAGAGAGAAAAACATTGATGTGAGAGAAAAACATTGATTGGTTGCCTCCCACATGTGCCCCCACCAGGGATTGAACCTGCAACCTAGGTATGTCCCCCAGTCAGGAATCAAACCCAAAACCTTTTGGTGTTCTGGATAATGCTCCAACCAACTGAGCAACTGGGCCAGGGCAGTAGTTTTCTATTTGATGCTTCTACTGAGAACCTATTTCCTCAGACACCTTCATGAGTAACTGAACTGACCAGACAATAGCCAATTCTTATTTATATAACTCAGCTTAATAAAATAATACATGTTCCATGTTAGAAGGAAGCATTCTGGGATATTATATTCCTTTTAACACCATTATCCAGTTAGAACACTTTTACCCATAATGATAATAATTTGCAGCTGTCCCATACCCTAAAAGTAAAGTACCAGCCCCTCCAAATATATTTTGTTACTGAAACATGTGTAAACAATTACGAATATCTAAACCACACTGGCGTTGGTTTGCAGACTCCCTCCAAAACTGTAGGGAAAATGCCTCTAATAAGTGTGTTGATAGATACATCCGACTTCAAAAGTTGCCTTTTCAGACTCACAGAATAAAGATTTCACTTTTTATCAGGTATAGTAAAAAAATGGCATGAATTTAAAAGTTCACATTCAAAAAAGAATAAAAACATTTATGCAGTTCACCCTTTTGATATGTAAAACTCAGATTTTTCAAAACTTTCCTGAGTGCCCATGGATGGAAAGTGGTGGTCATGTTTTAATAAAATTCTAGTTTTGGGAGATCAAAGAGGGCTTCTGACTTTCATAAGTTTGTGTTTGTTAGTCAGTTTTGCTTTTTCAAAAAAACCAAACAGAAGTACTTGGATTGATTAGGCCAAGAAACAATTTGAGGTATTACACATATTTAAATCTTAAAATGTTTAGTCAAAATGAATTTTTTAAATGAATTTACCTCTTATTTATTACCAGAAGAAGCACTCACAACCCCGTTCAAATTCCATTTTAAACAGTGGATTCCCATTCCCACTGACACAGTGTTGTTTGAAATGGTTTCATCACTGTGGGCATCTGTCTTCTAACACTAGACTTAGTCAAGTCTCTCCCTGGGGCTTGCTCTGTCTCTCTGCTACCTCTCCGCCTCTCTTTCTCTTACTTGCACATACGCATGTGTGCATGGATGCGCACACACAGGCACACACAGAGTAAGTTTCTCCAGGCCAAATTCTAGGTCTTTGGTCACCCCACTAAGCATAATGCCTAGAAAATTCTTAATTAATACTTGTAAAATTTAATTATACTCCCAAGCTAAATACAAAATCTAACATATGTTCTATTTCTTTTAAAGTTATGCTGTAGCTCATATGAATATATCTTTCAAAAATCTTAAAATGTATCATTACATTTGTAACAGAATAGTGTTGGCATCATGCCTGTCCCTGGAGGTTAACCAGATAATGCCAAGGCTCTAAATTCTTCATGCCTTAGTAACAAAGAGGCAGCCTTAGCCTCAGACTTTCGCAGACTTGACAGGGAATGATAGGAGGGGGCTGAGTGGGAAGAAGTCGCCTTTGAGGAATGTGTTGCTCGTGAAGCAAGGCTACCTACCTCCCTCCACTCCCAGTGGGGGAAGGGAGAGGAGTCCATAATGACTTCAAGAAGGAGAGAAATGTGCTTCTTTACCTTCTTGGATGCCTGCTTAGTTACAGGGCTTGACAAATGGCCTTAAACTGCAAGGAAGGAGAAGGAGCTTTTTGAAATGAGACAGTTGGTGAGGTTAGCCAGGCTATGCAGGGACAAGGACCTACATGTATATCTGTACCTAAAATTGTATTGCAGGACCTGTATGTCCTCCGGTCCTGGCTGCAGCCTCCAGAGTTGGAGCTGAAGCTGCGGAAGATAGAAGAAACTAAGTTCTCTCATCAGGGACCCAGCCTGGGCCAAAAACGTACCTGAGCATTTGTATCAGGATCAGCTAGAAAAGCAGCTGAGCCTCTGATTGCTCCAGGCATTTGCTTCATCAGGGCTTATATGAGTCTACCTCCATCCACATCAAGTGTAGACAGTGATCTGGGCCAACAGTGACTGATGGCCACTGAGAAGGAGACTTTGGTTCCCCTCTCCTTCCTCCTGATTCAAGTCAAGAAGACTGAGCTTAGGGAAACTCTGAGTGAACAGATTCCATCCACTGTCTCCAAGCTTCTGGCATTAGTTTTCTATTTCTGTGTAATAAATTATCACAACTTTAGTAGCTTGAAACAATACCCACTAACTAGTTCACAGTTTTGGTAGCTCAGAAATCCAGGAACATTCTGACCGTATTCTTTGTTCAGGGGCTGAAAGCTGAAATCAAGGTATTGGTCAGGTTGAATTCTTGGCTGGAGGCTCTGGGGAAGAATGGGCTTCCAAGTTCATGCACGTTGTTGTAGAATTAAGTTCCTTGCAACAGAGGGACTGAAGGCACCATTCCTTGCTGGCTGTCAGCCAAGGGCTGCTCCCCATCCCCAGAGGCTGCCTGCACTCCTTGCTGTGTGGTTCCCTCCACCTTCTCAGCCAGCAGTGGAGAACCATTCATACTTGGAATCCCTCTCAGGATTTGTTTCTGTCTTCCCTGCCTCTGGCCTCCAGATCCAGATTTAATCTCCCTAATTTAAGGTCAACTGATTTGAGACTTTGATTACATTGGCAAAACCCCTTCACAGAAACACTGTGTCAGTGTTCACTTGAGTCACTGGAGGCACATGTGTATGCCCCAGGGGCCACCTTAGAATTAAACCAGCATAAGCTGTCGGAGCTGCAAACCTAACTTTCCCTGGGGAAGCTTTGGATCCAACATAAAATTAAAGTTTTAGTGAATAGGCCTAAGTCTTTATAATGAAAATGAGACTTTTTATAAGTGGCAATGACTAGTGTGATGATGTAGGGCTTTCATATCGTTAAGGAAACCAGGTCCATTAAGGAAGGAGGTAGGTTGGTCAGTGAAGCTTGATAGATAGTTACAGTAGTCAGAAAGAAAAAGACTATCTTTTATTTATACCTTAGAAGTCGAATCTCCTCAGTCAAAAGTATTATTCACGATTGAAATAAGTGTGTGCAGTAAAGCAGTCTGTCATAACAAATGTCTATTTCCACATTCTGTTCTTGTCGCCTTTTATCACTTTCACATACATGACAACCCTATGTGATGGGCGCTATCATCACAGCAAACAGGGGCAGACCTGGGACTCAAATTCAAGTCCATCTGGTTTTCAGGTCCATGATATTAATTGTGATTCAATTAGCTGCTCTAAAGATACTAAGGTATTTTTACTCCAGGTGACAAGTGAGCAAACCCGTTACCAGAGAAAATGCATGTTATCAGTGCTTTGGATATTTTCATAGTCAAATCATGTTCTCCAAATAAATTCCTATACTCCTGATATGCAGAGTGTGAATTGGCTTTCCAGACTAGCATTTTGTTTACATTTCTTTATTTGCTTTATACTTAAGTAGAATCATTTAAAAGACCTGGGACAGACCCCACTGATCATAAAGTGTTGCAAGTACAAATCCTTTCAGAGGCGGGTAATGTAATGTACCTGACAAAATTAGGCCCACTGTGAGGCAAGAGGCAGTGGTAGGGACTGTGACAAAGGGACAGCATATGCCTTTTTAAAAGTGAAGAACAACTATTCTGTTCAAGGGGATTATTGCCATTTTGGAATTGCAATAATCAGTATGTCAGATTTACTGATTTTTTCAAAAGAAATACTTGCATTTGGATGGAAGACCTCCCAAGTTTTATTTGCTGGTAATAATTTTTAAAAAGGAACTTTCTGCAAGCCAAACAAACAAATAAAAATTCTGTGATCAGATTCAACTCAAAGGCTATTACTTTGTGTCTTCTGATGTAACCCAACATATTATGAATGATAAAATCATGCATATTCATAATATGAAGATAAAATCAATCAGTGTGTGTAGGAGAGGAAAGCTGGGATTTGAGAAGAAGGGATATAATTGTTAGAACAATTTGTATTGCTAATGTTAAAAACCCAACTTGAACTGAATTTTAAAATAAAGGGGTTTTCACCCTGGCTGGTGTGGCTCAGTGGATTGAGTGCCTGCCTGCAAACCAAAGGGTCACCAGTTCCATTCCCAGTCAGATCACATGCCTGGGTTGCAGGCCAGGTCCCCGGTAGGGGGCGCTCGAGAGGCAGCCACACATTGACGTTTCTTTCTTTCTCCCTCCCTTTCCGTCTGTAAAAATAAATCAATAAAATCTTAACACATTGCATACTGCATAGAAATCTCTAAGACATACGCCAGGGACCGCACGTTTTTGGGCAAACTGCACGTTATTTAAATCATCATAACTACAGTTTGTCTCTGGAATCGTCAAAACAGTCATGCACATCTTCGATCTCACTAGGAATATCTGATAAATTACCGTTTAATACTTCTGGAAGTGTATCAGTTTCATTGGTTTCCTTCCTTTTTCTGAGAGGAGGCATTTCTAAAAGTGCCAGGAACTTGAAGACGAAGACTATTCAAATGACCAAAATACAATGTAACTGCAATGCTTTATGGGTTTGTGCAATTATATAGTTTTTCGTAGATTGACCTGCATGGTTTCCACCAATGAGATCGCTTCATTCGATGTGGACAAGACAGTGTGTTGACATCTAAGGTCCATAACAGATGGCGTGTGAAAAACAAGAAAACTCGTGAGCAGTCCTTAACAGATGGTGCGCGAACCACGAAAGCTTGTGAGCGGTACGCAATGTGTTAAAATAAAACAAAGTGGTTTTCTAGCTGTTGTAAATGAAAAATTGAGATTTTTTTTCTGGCATGAGGTGAAGTTTGAGTCAGTGCTTAAATGATATCATCTGTGTCCTCTCCATCTCACTGCTGTGCATTCTAGTTATTGCTTCTTCAGACTCCCTCTAGGAACCTTTGGGCAGCTGTGGGTCCTCTCACATGTCTCCCAAATTCATTATCAGTCAAGGTTCTTAGGTGCAGAAAATAGAAATTGAGTCTGGCAAACCTAAGTGGAAAAAAGAACTTATTCAAAACATTGATGACTTACGGAATTGAGCTATTGAAGGAAACTAAAGAAGCAGAACATAGACAGGAATCAAGGGAAGTAGAAGAAACCACAAACAATGTGACAGCATGAGAACCATCTGATCTGGATGCCACTCTTGGCATCATCATTCTTACTGTTGCTGGGCATGTTCCCTTTTCCAGATTCCACCTGCTCTAGATTCTACAGGCTTCTGCCTCTGCTGCAACTACTAAACATCAAAGCCATAAATGAATTGTAAACCACCCCTTCTTATTTGTTTTTTTTTTAGATTTTATTTAGTTATTTTTTAGAGGGGAGAAGGGAGGGAGAAAGAAAGGGAATCAATGTGTGATTGCCTCTTACACACCTCCTACTGGGGACCTGGCCCACAACCCACAGATGTGCCCTAGACTGGGAATCAAACTGGTGACCCTTTGGTTCTCAGGCCGGCACTCAGTCCACCGAGTCACATCAGCCATGGCTTGTTGTTGTTGTTGTTCTGAGTCACACCAGCCACAGCTTGTTGTTGTTGTTGTTGTTGTTGTTCTGTATCCAACGTCTTGGTGTAGGACATCCAGTTGGCCAAGTTTAGGCCACATGTCCTTGTCCAATGTACGAGACACATGGAGCAGGAGCACCTGGCTTTTATAGTAGAGGATCCTCTTAAATAAGAGGTGATAGCATAATGGGCAGTGAAAAATGACAAATATCCCTAATTCTGGCATTTAATTGAGCATTACTACAATAGGAAGACAGCTACCAATTCAATATAAGCACATTTTCATACCTATAACTCTCCAAAAGTAGGAGAAAATAGACCCCTTCAAGAGACAATAAGTTTCTCTCCAAAGTATCCAAAGCATTGACTAGTTGACTACTTGGTGGCAATAATAAAAAAATAATTTAGGCATCACAGGTTTGGGTAGACTGAATGACTTTATAAAACCTCACTAACCCGTACACTTTAAGTCAGTGAACATTTAGAAGCATATCCTAGTCTCACGTCACTGTTAGGTGTTGTTCTCTTTCTTTCACTGTTTAAGTGTTTGCAAATGCCCAGGAGTGAAAGCTCAGAACATCACAAGTCTGCTTTAAGGGCCTAGTAAGACCCTGTGATCCCTCCCTTTTTGAGATACCACAGGGCCTGTCCCGCTGCAGCCTACTTGGTCCAAGGTTTAAAGGGACTTTGTACCAAAGCAGATTTGAATGATTAGATCTAAAGTTTGCTGTCTAGTTCCTCTCCAGTCTAGTACACTTCTTTAGTTCACTTGCATCTAGATCTCAGTTTCTTTACATGTGATTGCTTGTGAGTCTTGTAGCGGCTTATAATACCTTCCCCTGGAGACAGTAGGACCATTTTTACTAAGGTTTGCTGCCCTTCACCTTCCTTTCATTCCTCTTATGTCCTGCTTTCCCTTATGCTAGTGATTCTCAGACATGAGCATGTGTCAAAATATCCTAGACGGTTGGAGCACAGATTGCAGGCCCCAGCCTGAGTTTATGACTTAGTGGGACTAGGTGGGGCCAAGAATTTGCGTGTCTGACTGTTTCCTAGTGATGCTGATCCTGGGCGTCTGGTCCAAGAACGATACTCTGAAAACCACTGCCTTTTACTCCTGGGAACTTATGCCCTTTCTTTGTCAAGTAAAAAGCACCTGCTTTTAGGATAATGCAGCTCAGACGCGTTTGTCTTCTTGACAGTTCTTTTGTTTCCATTTATTTATATGATAGGAAGCACTGTTTCTTTACCTCTCATAAACCTGTTTTTGTTTGTGCAAAGACTAATTTCTAGGTGTGGTCACCAGGGAGACAGTTTTTTTCAGAGAAAAACAACAACAACAACAACAACCCCTTTTTATGGTGCTTTCTGTAAGTTGACTTTCAATCCTTTATTGACCATTGCATTTTTTTATGACACAAGTATATTTTTTTCCATTTCCTAATACATTTCCTAACCTTTCCTGTAAGTGATTCTGAGCAATGGTTTTCTACTTTTTGTTCTCAAAATCTTCAAAATTGCCAAAGGCACTTTTGTTTTCCTTATGTTGCATATTATATTGGATTTTGTAGTTAAAATGACTATTTTGGTACCTAAGTTATTATGTTTTTTAGTTTTATATGCCTTTGTTAAACGTAATTCAAACCTGTGAAAGCAAATCAGGCAAAAGACGCCAAATAGAGTAGTAAACATTGTAAAGAAACTTCATTTAATCAATATGTGCTTTTTCTTGTTGTTTCATACCTGTTTTTTGTTTGACTTTTTTTTGTCAAACTTTAAAAACTTGAAACTTCTAAATGAATCAGTAACAAGAGTAAAGGCTGTACTCATGAGTGGACCAGACTCCAGATTCATGTTCGGTGACATATTGTTGTATGAATATATTAAAATCATCTTTACACCACTTCTGCTGGTATTCAGTCATGAAAGACAATGATACGTTAGTGATCATTTGACCAATCCATATGTCATTAAAAAGTCCTTTTCTTGGAAATTAATCCTCTCCACACTGTAATTTCCTTCTCTTTCATTCTGTCCCCAATCTCCAGAGACCTCACACAGAGTTCAAAATACATCCGCTTCCTACTTCAGTCCTCTGTATGATTAACCTACTACTCAGACTAAAGTTTCTAAATTATTCTTTCTTTCTTTTTTTTATGATTCAGAAAAAGGCTTAAAATATTTAAGTTGGAATTTATAAAAATCAAATATTTCTTTTGATTTTGGCTTTAACCTAAATCGTTTGCAGTCATTTGTTTGTTAAATTTCTGCATGGTCTCTTCAGCATTAAACCAAAATATGATTTTATGTAATTGTGGCTTTTATAAACTCCATGCTATTGAGTCATCCAGGGTTCTAGAAACTTCAGAATGTATGTGGCTACTTTGACAAATCAACATCCTTCTTATTAAATCAATTCAGTATATCTGATTTTTTAAACTTTAGATGCTAATTTAGTGAATACAGTTTACTTACCAGCTCTGCCAATAGGGCCTCTTGGAGTGAATGGCTTTTTTTTCTCTTTAAACCACTAGTTTATTTCACCAGATAACCACATTTTGCAAAATGTTATTCAATTATATACAGGATTGGGTGTGGCATCAGAAGACCTGGGTTTCTGTGCTTCTCTGTCACTTACTCCCTCAGGGTCACTGAGATGCCACTTCTCAGAGAAGTACAATGATCTGTAAAATGGAGATAATATTTGCCGCAACCTATTTTACTGCATTGTTATTAAGAATAAAGTGAAAATAGATATAAAAGCTGCTTGTAAATTACAGAGTATTATAGAGATGAGACATACTGTATTACATTCATTTCTATATTAAGCATATTGATTAATTTAAATGATTTCAGTTCATTCTTTTTTGGGGTTTTGGATGCACTTACATTCTAACATCATACTCTATCAGAGGAAAAGCTGCTGTTTTCTTTGGTAATAAACTGAAACAAGTAACCAAATTGAATGAGTCTGTATTGTAAAAACAACTCATGATGATATTCCCTCTCCAGCTCCAAGGATGTTTGTCTTTGAATTTTGAGGTGAAATTATTTTGGTTCCTTTATCTTTAGAGTAATTCCATGTTTCCTCTTCCTTATAAAGTTAAGAATCATTTAGTAATAAAAATATGCAATACACTATGGTATTTTCCTAGATGCTACAAGAAATAAATGCAGAAGAAAGTTCTTTAGTGTAAAAACTCCTACGTGTTAACAGATTGTGAAAATCAGGAACAACTGTTTTGCCGTGGATCGTGTTCTACAAGGAGAGGGCGGATCATTCCACAGAGATGAAAAGCGTGCGTCTGGTGTTTGAGCTGTGGCCACATTTGACTTTCATGTCCTTTAGGGACATGACACATTTTGTGGGAGAAGAAAGTTAATGCAGCTGCCTTCACTAATCAGTCACTACGACCCAGCCCCTCTGGGAGGAAGGCAAAGGCAGCTACACTCAGACCTACCAACCTTGCTGATAAACAGTGAGGACGTTGGTAAAGTCACCCTCTAAGTCTGTCTAGCCCATCAAGCCTAGAAATGTAATTTAGATGATTATCTCGGTGCCCATTAAACCTGTGACCTATTGCAGTCTGTTTGAAGTTGGCCTGCTTATGCTCACTAATAGGGAGAAAAGAAGGATTAACTCAGAGGTCATGAAATCAGAGTGCAGCCAAGATGATGGCAAAAGAGTGTACAAACCTTCCTGGTCCTGTAGGAAAAGGAAAGAACCCTAAGAAAAGGGGCTGTCAACATAATTTATTTCATTATGGAAAAAGGAGTTGTTTGGAATGCAACCAAGATTGAATCCTTCGCCCTCCACTAGTTTCAACCTGTTTAGTTTATAGACATCATATTGTAGCAAGGTGAAGGATCATTTTTAAGATCGTGGGATTGTTGAAAGGAGTTAAAATCTGATTGGGAAACATGATAAAAATAACAGATGCCTTATCTGAGTCCTATAACAATTTGAAGCAGATGCCTGAAGTGTATCTGGGATCTGGTATAAAAGCTCAATCATTTTGTGTGGATTTTAAGGTGTGAAAGAACCTACCAGAATCCATTAGCTTTCATTCACCTCAAGAGTCTATTGCTTTTCACCTTGCAAGAGCTGAGCTCAGGTCCTGAGGACCTTAACCCAACTCGGTTCCTCCTTGTATGCAGGGTGCTTCGTTACTAGTGTACTTCGTAGGCACCATGATAGCGTGAGTATTTATTTCTAGTTGGAGTTTTAATAAGTCCAGAGAGTTGCTGTAATAAAAGCTACTTATCAGCTTACCTCTTCATCTATTGAACATTTAAACTTTCACTTAATGAAAATCTGAAATCAATTTTTAAATGTACAATTCTTAAAAAGTTAGTGAGATGTTAATATTTCAAAAGTAGTCTTCCCACAAACAAATCAAAATTCTGTATTCTCTTAAACATTACATTTAATACATGATTTTCTTGCCAAAACATATTCCTACATAGTTTTTTAGAAACAACCCTCCTTGTAAAGCTAGACACTTCAGCATGGCAAACAATACAAATGTTTCAGACAGAAGAAAGGGGGAAATCATCGCTTCTCGGCCTCTTGGTTAAGATCAAGTGTGGTAAGAAAGGATGAAATCAAGCTGAAGTTTAAAACATCATCTAGATCTTTTTATTTTCTAAATTCATAATGGGTGGTAATGAAAATTTATATCAATTGCAACATAAATATATATGTGCATACTTGCAAAATGTGCTGGTGATTATAAGTTTTTAAAAAATATAAAATGTAATTGATGAAAATTTCAGGATGCATTATGAATGAATATGTATACAGGTTTCAATACTGAATTGATTCCAAGTCACCTAATCCATAAAAATAAAATTTTCAAGCCACCTATAACTCTTACAGGTATGTTAAATTAGCTTAAGTCATATTCCTAAGGAAGTAAGAAAATGGTTGTATAAAAAATTAAGTTCTATACAGAAGGTAATTTGATAAAATTAACTTTAGGGAAAAGGAATTTTATTGTATTTTTAAAACTGATCTGTGGCAAATGAGTCCGGAGAGGAAGAGTGGCAGCCGAAGCCATTGCTTTCACTGTGTGCTCAGGGTGACAGTGCTGGAATGTGATTTCTCTCGGGCATCAATTAATCTGATTCTGAGTTAATATCCAAGATTGATTCAATTTTTGTACAACAGTAAAAGAATTGTGTTTGATGTTTTACCCCCAGAAGAGATGGTCCCACTAAACCACATGAGTTTTTCAATGTCTATGGGAGGAAAACCACTTCTCTTCTGATGCCCCCCAGCCCATACCTTACACTCCCCTATTTTGTGCTGACCACACCTTAGGGACACTCTTGTTGACAGGCACATCTCCCTTATCATTTTGCTTCCTTATTTTGGGATCCTTGCCGCCGCACAAAGCATGGTGCTGTGAAGTAGATATCCAGCTAATGTTTTTTGAATGAGTGTATGAGTGATGAAGAATAAATCCATATAAGAAATATTCATAGTTTTCACAGTGATTAACTTAAATCATCAAAGTTGATGAGATACCCTGTACTCAGGAGCACAGACACACCATCAGAAAATCCACATCCTCGATGTTCCTCTATGATATTAAGCAAGTGGCTTTACCTCTCTGAGCCCTGTTTTCATCACTGACGTGAGTGGGTTACCTGAGAAATTTTGAATATTTTCTTTCCAAACTTCTCCTAACATCCCATAGACATATATTGTATACTACCATAATGGATAAATGGTGTTTCTTACTGTTTTTAAACCTCTCAATGCCTAAGAATTGGTGTATCTCCATTGTTCCTAAATTAAAATGCAGTCATTATAAAATCAATGAATATTTATTATTAAATTAATTTCTAAAGGACAGTGATATATTTTCAACTATCATCCCGACCTTAGAATTTGGAATCAGAAAGTCTGGGGTTGAATCCCTTTTTCTTTCTAAAATCTTTTTATTTATACTCTTCTCTGAAAAAGAGGACTTTGAGGCAGGTGGCTTATGGTGAAAGCTATATAAAATAGAATGACAAAATAGACTTGAAGGAGAGAGAGTTAAACAACTATCAAGGTCAATCAGCTAGTAACTCACAGCCCACATCCATCTATAAGCCCCAGGCCGCTCTGTATACTGAGGAAAGTGATTGGGTCTGCCGCAGAAAGGGTTGTACTGGAAGAGGAGAAACCAGTCTCTAATAGATTAAATGTTGGGAGATATATATTTACAGATTTTCAAATAACTAGTAGTGACTTTTAAAATATAAATTTAATATTTAGTTCATAATGGTAGACAAGCATTGAAAGCCAAGGATATACATTTTTTATCTCAGTTTCATCAATTCTGTCCAGGCTGAAATACTCTTAATGTTTTTTGTTATTTTTGTCTCTAAAGTTGGAACTATGCTGGAGAATATTTTTTCTTCCTTTAATATAGTTAACAAATCTCCTATGAAACTTAAATATTATAGAAAACTGCTTTCTCATAAAAAAGGTATAGTGGTGTTGGTGTTAATAAAATGTTAACAAATATGATATATATCCTGTCAGAATTTTGATTTGTGTTTAAAATATAAGGAAGACCTATCACAAAAGGATAGAGGATACATAGATAGATAGATAACTTAGTGCAAATACCTATATATTTTAAGGTTTTATATTATATTGTATTCTGCTCAAAGGCAGATACTAAACTGAATAAAATCTATGATAACCTGGAGTAAATGCATGTTTTTGATTACTTCATGTATTGGCAGATCCAGCAGGCTCTGCTGACCAGGCTAAGAAGAATAATCTAGATTTAGTATAGAAGGATTTGCAAGTCTCTAGTGACTAATAGTTTGAAACTTTGTATGAATGAGTCTGGGTCTGTATAAAACACATATACTGGGCTGTGATTATCATCTTTTTTGTGTATGTACATGTTTTGAATATCCAGCTAGAAATCAATGCCCTTGAGGCAAAAACCATTTTTGTTGGAGACTGGACAGGACTTGATGTCCTCGCTGGCCATTTGGCTCAGTGACAAACAATTCTTCAGAGGTGCTAGTAACTACTCCCTCACAGAATAATAGTGTTTTACATATTGAAACTAACTTAATCCTCATAGCCCTGTAAAATAAGTATTATTATTAATATCCTCATTTTATGATAGCACAGAGCTGTTAAGCATCTCACAGAAATTACGTGGGATAGTGGAGCTGGGATTCAAATGCAGGCAGTTTGGTTCCAGTCTCATATTCTCCACTGCTCTTCCACTTTTTTAGCTAAAGCCATCAAAGTATATGGCAATAAATTTTTTGTTTCTTGGATCCAAATATGAACACTTCAAGGCAGTCCTAAAATTGAGGATGAATTATCTTTAAAATAAAGGTCTAGTTTTTAAGTTAAAATAAGATTTGGATTAATGATTATCATATTTTGGAAATTGTCACACGACGCGGCTGTTCACCCACGGGGCGTGGGAAGAGTGATAGAGGAAGCGTGCAGCTGGCACTGGAAGAAGCCAGCAAAGTGAGACAGAACCGGGAGCCATTCTTAGTAACAATAGATTTGTGAGGCAAGGCAGCTAAGCCATGGGACACAGTTCATCTTTTTTTCCCATTAAAATGGGGGCAGCAAGGGTACAAGAAGCAGCAACTTGACTTGAGGTGAATGGCCTTTGACACTGAATGGCCTGGAATTAACGCTACCTGATATTTTAGGACAGGCAGGTATGAAGCAATTAAGGAATTAGTCCAATGCTAGCAGGACCATAGCCGTGGAGATAGGGTTAAAGTAATAATAGGAATTTTCCACTTTCTGGAAATAATGTGAATAATAACAATAAGAACAACAAACAAAGCTTACCAAGTAACACTGAAGCAGAGGGGAATTTCTATGACTACTTCATGGAG
>VMDR010016619.1:0-20984 GCA_007922815.1 Macrotus californicus
AACAGTATCGAGCAAGACTTTCTTACATTTATGACTAATCCATTATAAACAAATGCCAATCTTAAAAAACACAATTCCAGAATAAGGGCAGTTACACTGAGTACAGATAAGAGAGCACAAGGAGCTCATTGGCTATGCTGTACCAGATGGATGAAAAGTAAAATCGATTTTATAATGTAGGTCCCTGTGAATAAATAAACCAACCCCGATCTTTTTCCCGTATGTATGCTTAGATTCCCTGTACAAATGCCAGAACATTCCATTCCATTCACTTCAATAGAATGAACTCTTTAGAAAACGACTGATAATCAACCCCCAGATTTTATGCCTATTTTTCTACTTCTACCGATTTTCTGACATATTTAACATAAGCAGGAATATCTTTTCAGTCAACTGAGCGACGGACGACTCAAGTGCAATCTCAGGAAAGACACGGCGTCTGGGAGAGCTCTGGCAGGTCACATGTACCCCATGTTGCTCTTGGTTTCCCATCTCTTCTTCGCTTCAAATCTGAAACAAAGAACATAAAAATCTCGATCTATTTCTCAAATGTTTTACTAAAGTTACATGTTTACTAAGTGCCAAAGTAAAATAAACTTAAATTTTCACACGCTCCATCAATCACAAAATGCACACCGAGCAGGATAAAGAAACGCCCCCTTATCTACAATCTCCCAGACATTCAGCACAAAGAGCAACCACCGAGCACAAACCGGACCCATCAAACACGTCACATCCTGTGTTCATGTCTATGAAGTTCGCAGGATTACCACCAACAGCCTTAAACTTACCCCCATGCAAGTTTCTTCTTTTTCCGAGCAACCTGTGAATTTTCAGCTTCCTTTTTGGCTTTTACAAAGTTATGGCAGGCAATTGCTTTGGCAATTTTTACACCGAGCTAAGAATTGGAAGAAAAAGTAAAAATAAATATTGCATCTAATACACGAACACAAACACTCGAGCACTCGGGGATACAGGAGCTGTGTCCAGAAATGAGGAATTCTTGTGCACAGGACTCCCTGAACTTCCACAGTACAGTGGCAGTTCAGGGTGACACAGATGCCACCCATACCCCCTTACCGCCCTAGACCCTTCCCCCTAGTTGTACCCGTCTCCTGGATGGAAATCCTTCCCAAACTGAGGCCCCTGGAGGGTCCACAGAGGTTGAGATGAAGATCTGCAAGCTATTTCAGCACTTCAGTAGGCTGAACAGGAATTCACCCCTGATAAGACTGCACAGACTGACAGAGACATCAAGTTTCTTTGCTCTGGGCTAGAATTACAGCAACTCAGTATGGTCACACCAGTTATCTCACACTGATCAGAAGCTCTGACTGGCAGTCAGAGATGTGATTAATAAAACATGGGAAAGCTAATTACTCCTTCATAAACGCACTTTGTGTGATGAGCAACAGCTTTTAATTCACTGAAAAAAATATAACGGATGCTAAGAGGTGAAAAGGCTGGGCACTGGGGCCACGGTACCCGAGTCGTGCCCTCCACTGGGCTCTCTGTTCACACTCCTCCCTACACCCACCTGCCAGTCCTGAAAGGTCAGATCAGAAAGAAGCCTCCTCCTCCCCCGCCCCACCTACCAGGTCTTCTCTAACTCAGCCTACAAGTCTTTGTTTCTGTGTCTCTCCAGCTCGTCGGCTTCTACGGCTACCATGCTGGTCTACCTGGCTCCCCGCGGCAGGGGCTTCCTTAGGAAGTGTCTCCAGGACAAGCATGGTGAGCTAGTTTTAGTGGGCGCTGATTTGAAGAAATACCCATCTATACAGACGGCTCAAAAGAATCTGTTAAGAACCCAGGCTGAACAACAAAGGCTAAAACTCCTGCCAGTGTTTCTTACCGTTTCTATTCCTGTACTCAACCTAACGCCTGTTGGTGGACAGCAGACCCCAAGGAAGAGGAAAAAGGACTGGGAACCACTCGGAGCCAACGTACTGAAGCCCAAGTTTTAGGAATCCGTTTGCCAAGAGGGAGGCAGAGTCGGCAGTTCGGAGCACGTGTAAGGAGAGAAGCAAAGTGACCTGTGGCAGGCTCCACACTTCTTCCAGCTTGTCCAGGAGGAACAGCTTCCTTAGGGTGAAACTAATGAGTAGTGATCGGGCACTGCCTGGGGTTTCAAAATGAGAGCAAACATAGATCTGATTTTTCTGTCCAGGGAAGAGTCTATATGAAGCACGGAAACAGAAGGAAGCACCCTCACAGTTAAACCAGGGTGCTGAGCTGGCCGGCACCAGCAGGAAGGCCACTGAAGAAAAGGCGATCTGCTGTGACTCGAGAGCCAGCCGGAGAGAGCAGACCAGGCTGTTTCTTCTCAACACTCACCCGATAGGAGCAGTGCTCCTACCGCCAGCCCCACCTTTTCTCAAAGGGCAACGTACACTCAGCACGCACTGTAAGGGCATCGGTGCATTATGCTGCCGGACACTGCTCTGGGCACCGGAGACAGAGCCCTGGGCAAGAGGACTCAGTTTCAAGTTGTGGGGCTGCAGAGACGGGGCTACCAGTCACATTCTACTGCTTCAAGACTGGACTTGGTCTCTGGGTTCTCTTTTTATTTTCAGTTTTTCATTAACTAAAGTTCATCTAAGTCAACTAAAAAAGGGCCAAGACTCAAAGGGCTGCAGCATTACCATCCAAAGAGGAAATGGAACCCTGGAAGGGTGCCATGGTGTGATTTATCAGTAAGGAGGATTTCCTTTCCCCTGGAAATCTATCTGTTTGTCCTAAGTGAAAAATCAGGTTAGCACCTGCCGGATGAGGCTGGTCAAACTGCAGTGTCAAACAAACCCCCAAATCTCACTGGCTGGACTTTTACCTCTTGTTTCACTTAAAGTCAGAGGCGGACTGGCAGGGTTCTCCACCACCTTGTGGTGCCAGCATCTCAACATGTGGCTTCTGAGCTGAGTTCGCCATGGCAGAGGAAGAAGACAGCCGGAGGGTCTCACCCTGGCTCCTAAAAGCTTTAGTCCAGAAGTGACACCTGTCATTTCTGCTCATAGCCCTCTGGTCAGAACCACTCACATGGTTCCACCTAAATGCGAGGTGGCTGGGAATACAGGATCCTACGGGATACCATACCGGGAGAGCAGGAAGTGTGCCTAATAAACAGCCTACTGTTGGGCAACATAGCGTGCTACCTGTGTTTAAGATGTACCACTGGGCCCTGACTGGTGGCTCAGTGGGTTGGACACTGTCCCGCAAACCAATAGTTGCCAGTTCGATGCCCACTCAGGGCACATGCTTGGGTTGTGGGTTCGTCCCCAGTCAGGGTGCGTATGAGGCAACCAATCAATGTTTCTCTCTCACATCCATGTTTCTTTCCCTTTCTCCCTCCATTCATCTTGCTCTAAAAACAAACAAATAAAATCTTAAAAAAAAAAAAAGATGTAAAGTCTCCACATTTTTCTTGGATATTTAGTCTCTTCCCTGTCCCCACTTCCAAAAGGTAAAACACAGAACCACACATTTCTACTTAACTATATTCCTATGTGTTATATTTATAACAAATGCAGATTTTGCCAATTTAAAAAAACCAACAAAATACCACTCAGTTTATATTTAAATTGAGCTTATACTGTATGAAACAAAAATGACCTGAACGTACTTGCCACATACCATTAACCACGTGACCAAGTTATTTTCTAAAACTGTTGTAAATTAAGATACAGCTTACATTTTAACTAACTGAAATTTTCCAATATGGGTTTTCCAGGTCTGAGACAGAGAAACCAAAGAGCATCTCAGTGAGTCTGAACGTGTGGTCACTTGAGTTACATGGACTCCCCACCTCAACACGATCAGAGGCTCTCAGGGTGCATTTTCGTTCTCTGGCACTGTGAATGCCAAATCCAGCACAATCGGCATCACAGCAAAGGTATAGAGCCTATGCCCCATAAGACATAGTATGAACTTGCAAAAAGTAATTCATTATAATGTACAAAACACATATTTACAGGAGAGGGTGCCATTTTGTGGACTAAGTAAATATAGTAACTGGGTACATAGGCAATACTTTCAAACAGATCTGTTCGTGTAAAAGCTCTATTTTCTATCTGTATTTTGCCTTGGATTAGGTGAAATGGAATGTTCTTCAACTGATAAACATTAAACAATCTCGGTCTATGTATTTTATAGGAAGAATCTTTGAAGCTTGCACTGATAATGAAAAATCCTATCAATTCTGTGTCCTTCAAATGCTTAAAATAAATGTTTCACTTATTCTTGTGGAGAACTTCAAAGTAGAACCATTTGAAAACGTGAAAGAATAAGGTCTTCTATGGAAGAGGCAGTAGAGAAGGAACACGTCTATGCCAGGCAGGATGACTAACCCGAGTTCCAGAGATAAAGGAATATCGTGCTATGTCTCAGTGTTACAAACAAACAACACAGGCCAACAGGACCCCATTCATTTCTGTGAAAAGACAAACGCTTCCTCATGCCCAGTAAACATTACAAAAGCTTGGTCAATGGCTTCTGTATAAAAAAACTGTTTCAGGTCATCAGATAACCACAGCAACACAATGTGGGAAGACGTTTTTTTAAATGAGTAAAAAATATATACAGAATTTCCTGTATGTGTAGCCAAAGTATCAGCATTTTCCATATAGAACATCCAATATTTTGCTGCATTTTAATTAAGGTGTCTAAACATTATCACAAAGAACTGCAAATTGGTCAGAGCAAGCAGTAAGGAAAATTAAGCTCTAAAGGCTTTTTATCACCATATTTCAGGAACCAAGGGTGTAAAATGTTCTAATTTGGGATATATTAAAAGCCATAAAAGGTCTTTCAAAAAGATTAATGGTACTTTGCTTGGATTTAAGATAAGGGCTTTAGCTGGTTGGAAAAGCAGGGCCCTGGCTGGACCCTAGGGGCATTCATCTTTACAGCCACTTGGAAGATTTGTAAAAGCGGCTGCATAACCTCCAGCAAATGCTCGGCGACATTTTTTTAATTCCTTTCAATTTTACAGGTTTAGCATGTGTAAATCATACTGGGTTGTAAAATAGATATAATGGCCCATCTTGTACCATAGTGATTTTTAAAAGACAAACTTTCAAAATCAACTTAGTTTTTCTTGCTAAGCCTTGCCATGGTAAACTTTGCTGATAATCATTTGAAGCATCTGATTCAAACAGCTTAATCTAGCCTAACTGTCAACTTCTTATCCATTTCATAAAATATTTTACTCATCTCAAAACTACTAGCTTGTAACAGATTTATAAAGTTTTCCTCCCTTTTGCATACTTTCAAGGCACTTATTTTAAAATACCAATTATCATACTTTAACTTTTTATGGAATAATAGGTTTCTATGAAAAATATTTATGCCATTCTCTTTTGTTCTTTAATTAAATGAAAACAGATGTTTTCTGAAGTAAAGCAGAACCATTACTGGAGTACTTAAAGTGTCAAGGTCTTTAATTTTTATATCAGTTTGGTCGACAATTCCTGATTGTCTTTACTCAAGCTCAACATTAATGTCAAGCAAGTTACCTAGGAGACGAAAGAGATCAAAGAGACAAAAACCCCTCCAATGTCTGATTAATCAAGTCTGCAAACAGCTTATTTCTTTTAGCCTGCATGCAAGTATGAAAATGAGATTCTGGGAGCCGAACCCTGTGCAGATTTGCTCATTCTTATCAGAACAAAGCCAGCGGCAGCTCATTTCATGGATCATTGGCACTGTCATCGGCGCTACACAGACCGGGTGACAGCTCCTCATTTTGAGGCTTGAACAAAATTAGCAAAAAGTCGGCACAAATTAGCCTCTCATCTTTTTGGTAATATGACATTATTCATTTACTTTTTATCCAATTTTTAATTTTTTCCTTGTCAGCTATCCCTTTCCAGTGTAGCATCCTAAAACACCGCCTTAGAAACATGCAAAGAAACAGCCAGAGTTGAAATAACATGCAAACTTCAAAAAGCAAATAAGGAAAAAAACACTTCCAATGGCTGATAATGCTTTTTCATCCACAACTTTCACAACTTCGCACTAATATTGTTAAACAGCTCAGGACGCCACGCAGGTGAAGAGTTTTGCAAAGCTGGCGGTTAATTTCAATGAAGAGCACGGTGTGGTTAGTGTGTTTCACCCGAACCACAGCTGAGTACGGCACGTGCTTTGGCAAACTCAGGACGCCTGCATCTGGCCCGGTACCTGCCTCTCCCCATCACACCCGAGATGCGGCAGCTCTGACGACAGCACATAAGCCATGGCACAGCCAGGCACTTCAGCTCTGACTCTAAATCAAATCGCTTTCTCGGTCACAGAAAACAGCCTAGTTTCACTGCCATCTTCAAACGTGCGTGCACAGGTTTGCGTGTTTGTGTGCAACACAAACCGACGTGTGTGCACAACTGTGCCAACACCTACCACTGACTGACACCTACACCTTCATGTCAGCTAAACTCGAACGGTCTCTATGTCACAGTAGAAGCCAACAAGTCCTGTTTTTAACACACCATAAAAGTCTGTTCATACACCAATATCATGCATCGTGTGTGTGTGTGTGTGTGTGTGTGTGTGTGTGTGTGTGTGTGTGTAAAACTCACCTTGCAATTCACTTGAAAAACGTATCTGGCCCATAAGATATGAGAAGATATACTTTCATTCACACGATCAACTTCGATTTCATAGTGCAGTAGTTTATATAACACCTGTTTTAATGACGACTATTAAGGCTTCAAATCGTAAGTAGATTACAGTACTCCAAAGGAGGGAGAAAAGATGTTACACTGTTGAAATTACTCCTGGATATAGACATTTATATTTAAGCAACTTATTCTATTCATAAGGAGAATGAAGCATTAAAAATTAACCATAAGCTGTTAGATGCTTTACACAGTCCCCATAAGAAAGACAGTTTTTTAAAGAACTGTAGTACTGTTTTCAGCAATTTCTTTATCTCTGTTCTTCTAAGTAAGAAAGCTTATTAACAAGCTTTGAACTTAAAATCACATTTACAATAATGTGCCATCAACAGTTTTATAAGCTAATTAGAAAAAGATTAATTAATGACTGGCTGCTAATAAAATGGCAATCATGAAGAAAGAAACCGAGGGTGCTAAGCTTCAACTACCACCAATTAAGAGCTAATTACAAACAAATTATATATGTGTTTTGCTGTGGGCTTTAATTTACTAAAATGGTTTTAATTAAAAGAGAAAACATGCTGATTAATTGAACTGCAGAAAAAATCTACAGTATAAACTACGCTTTGTCTGTCTCTTTAATTAGACTTGTAACATCTGAAATCTTTTTTTAAGGTTTGTTAAAAGCACAGATAAACATAATTAGAACAGAGCATAAGGAACACCATTCTAGGTGATCATCCACTCAGAGCCCAAAGGTTAAAAAGAAAACACCCTCAATGCCATGAGATCTAAGCCAGCCCACCTAAAAACCTGCAAGAAAAACCCACCACTCAGCACCATTCTGATTTTACCCATGTTAAAATGCTCCAACTGCAAGGCTCCACACAATTTTTTGTGGAAATGAACCTCTCTTGAACCTCGACATAGAAGAATTCAGTGAAGCCATCCCTTACCTGCAAAGGAATAGCTTATTCTCCATACACTGTTCTAGCTGTTCACCCACATGAAATAACTGGACTATGGGCAGGATATGAAACGATACACAGAGGAGCATTTACGTTAAAAAGCCACTAAGGAGTGACCAGTTATAATGAAAGTGAGTCAGTTCTAGGTGATCCTTAACAGACACATACCCCTCTGGCAGCAGAGAGCGCCCAGCTGGCCAGGGAGCTGATCAAGCTGCTGACGGCAGACACCTATTGAGTGAGTGAGGCGCTCCCCTCTCCGGCATCCTACGTTCCTTCCCATTGCTAACCAGTGAAATGTACCACAGAGACAATGGTCCTAAACAATACTAACTGGAAAGAGAAAAAAAAGAAAGGAAAAGTAAAGGACAGAGTAGTAAAATTTCAAAGAAGGACATAAAATATATTTTGCCAGCGTTTGCAGGCATTAGATGACTTTGTATGAAAGAATGTACTCTTCATCATTGGTACAGACTAACAAAATAATCTCATTTCTACAAAAATAAAATATTTAAATGGAGAAATTTTAAATTCTTAATATATAAAAATGAGTAATATTTAATGCACTTTTGCTTTGTTTACACAGTCTCAGTGACTAGAAACCACGATAATGAAGGAAATGAGAAGCACCTGCCATCCATTACAAAGCCACAGGTTCTGCTGACAAACTCTTACAACAGCTAACAGGAACATGCGTTCAGCTTCACGTCTGAACTGCTCTACCTTGGCGACGTGGTTGTTAAGGTATTTCTGCCCGAAGAGAGTATTCATGAAAGCGGGAGAAGAACACTTCTGCTCTCTGGATTACGGAATGGAGGGCTGAGAGCCACCAGACTTGCTACACTGTACGCGGCGCGCAGCTCCGCTTCTTCCGTGTGCGATGCGAACACTTCTCCCAAGGTATGAGCTCTGCGAGAGCCCTGATGGAAGTGGCTTTCAATTCACCAGGTTGGCAGCATCTCTACTCCAAAAATGTAAACAAATGCTCCAATTCTTACCTCTGGATATGATCATGCTCTGGGTGCTTTGACAGCTACACCTGTCAAAACCGTAAACCGTATCATTTGGAAAGGATTTGGGGGGGGCGAGGTGAGAGCGGGAGACGAGTAATTCAAGCCCTTACTCTGTCAAGACAGCGTGGCATATACATCAGTGTAAAACGAACAACCAAAACAAAAAGGGTGAATTGTGGCCAGAATCCTCACAGGGAAACTAGAGCCCAGCAGTAAACTGCACTGGGAAGATCCTGCATGCTGGTAAGTGCTCTGGCACCCGAAGCACTTCTGATGAAGGACCACTTCTTACATGTTAATATAAAATGCAGAAACTCCTCTTCAGATGTACACACACCCCACTTCAGTGAGAACACCCTCAGATTCTCTAGGAAACTGCTCTACAAAGTTTATGCTACAAATTAATAACCTGCCCAAATTTAGCATTTAATTTAGCTAAGAATATAACTCAATCAATTCAAACATTTAAAAAAAAATCCCATTCCTACCTTTGTTATTTAAATAGTAACAAATTATTATTATTTCAACATTATTGACTTTACCTATGTTTTGGAATCCAAACATTTGTGTAGTCTATTAATAAATTTAATAAAAATTCAAATTCTTAGTTTAATTCATACTGCCAATGTAGTATTTTTTATATCTATAAAAAGGTAATATTAACGTGTTTTTTTTTAAATCAGCGATACTTGTGAGACCTTAATTAGGTTCTAAAAACATCCCGTGCCCAACAGCACTGACAGCAGAAGTCATTGCCTTTGGCCTGCACTCATTAACCCAGGCAAAAGCTTTAAATATAAAACATTTTCTATCATTGCTCCAAACTGAAGGGCTTTGGCCTTGGCGAAGATGGCAGCAAATTTAACTACAGTGTCTCGGATGTGAATATTAACACTTTGCAAATTATAAAAAGTACCAGAGGAAGACAGATCGCTATCAATGAACAGAATGTACTCCAATTCAGGCCTGAGAGGAACAAGACACAAATATGCTCCAATACTTTCGTGTGTGAGTGTATGTGTGTAAGAATAATACTTTTTAAAAGACAACCTGTTTAGCAGTTTCATCAATATGATACAAACCCAAGTATATTTTTCACTTCATCTCTCCTCCAGGACCGTTAACAAAAAAGTATTTAATCAACCAGAGGGAGTTTCAAAGCAACCACATTACTACGTGGGCAAAACCAAAGATAACCGAGATAACAGCACAATCCAGGCTTCAAACACGTGAACTTGAGCCGCCACCACCCCAAGCCAGATTATATACATCCTTAATGTCATCGTCAACTTCAGGGAAAGGATGCACTTGCTGCTCCCAAAGGTGGTGGGCTGACAGTCTTACTTTGGCTTATTTTTGAGGAACTGTTTTCAAGGCCCATCCTCAAACATGGTCTACTCCTGGCTTCATTTTTCTCCATACTGCTTCTGCCCTATTGGTTTCAGAGACTTATAAATGTTAAACATCAAAAATTAGTTTCACTTATTATGGTCAGAAAAGGCTTTAAGAACTCTGCGGTCTGTGCCTCTGAGCAAAGGCTTTATCAGCTGGTCCCAGTCACTGCTTCTTGGAAAAAGAAAATGCTCCTGATTAAAACCCTATATACCTGATCCCAAAGGGACACCTACCACGCATGTATACATTTAATTTATAAAGGGTTTCTGCCCCAGACGCGCAAGCACTTACTTCTCAAAACCCCATCTCATCTCCGCGGTGTGTGACACCGAAGGGATAAACATGAAAAATTAAATCTCAAACTGAACTATTTATTCAGGAACTCCATCTTGATTCCTTTAGTTATTCTGCATGGGTACTTAGTTAACATGGCATCGGTATCTTTCCACTGTCTGTGTCTGAACAGCAAACGCTTCCCAGATGTTTTTCCACTTACGCAAAGACAAGAATAGGACCCAAATTATTGTTTCTCTTTTAATCAGAATTCTTTAACCCCACACTAAATAAATTTAATTTATTGTACTAGAACAAAGCATTACTTTTGTATGGAAGTAAAAAGAACACTTGAGAAAAATGTTCGCTATCCTTACAAATGCTGAAAATATCATGTATTTCTAAAGCAATCTCATTTGTCATAAAGTGTGACAGAAAATAACCCTTAAAATGGAAAATACCTAGTCTGTATTATATAAGTCCCACTTCTAAAGTAGCAGTATGACAAAACAAAACGCAAAACCAGAAACCAAATGCCCTCAAAGGAAACATGTACTTCTGAGGCCCTGCAGGCACCACGTCTGCACACTCTCACAAGCAGCTTTAAGGGCAGGGAGCGGAAGGCTCCGAAGGGAACAAGGGTGAGGCTGACGAGGTGGAGTGAACGTGCCACCACTGCTCGACACAAGGCCACTGGTGACCCCATCTCCTCCCAGGACCTCACTGAAGCTTCAGGAAAAAAAGATCACTTCTGAATCCCTAAGCCTCACCTCTGGACTCGTTTTCCCTACATAAAAATGCGAACCCCACGAGATACAATGGCCAGCAGCCATAGACAGTCATCAAGGGTAGATTTTTGACATCTGACGATATAAGAGCGACACAGTAATTCCACAGAGAAAGTTACTGAAATAGTAATTTCACCACTAGTTTCAGAAAAAATGATCACCTTCAGGTGAGAAAGAAAGAACAGGACATACAGCCAACAGTCTATACAGATGATGTTTTCCATGAAATCAAACACCATGGAGTAGTTATAGTTTAAGAATAAAATGGAGAAGGCAGAGAGAGGCTCAAAGTGAAAGCTATGGTAGAACTTTTGTTCTAGAAAGAAAAAGAATTACAAACAGCAGCAGCAACAACGAAACATATACCAGTACGAGCTCTTTATGTGGGACCTTGCCTAGTGACACCCAGCAGTGAGCCCCAGTACTGAGAACATGCCCCTCAGAAGGGGCAAGTCAGAATCTTCCAGGAGTCTGTGTACTTGGAGAAAGAATATTCAACATATTGTGTATCTATTAGTTCTAGTCTATAAACTATAGGTTAAAAAAAAGAAGGTCTGAACATTCTTTAGGGCTGAGGGAACAGCACAGAATGTGAAGTAAAACAGCATTTTGGGGAGCAAGAGTTAGAAAGTCACTGTGCCCTGAGGGCGAGCTAAACTGAGTTAAAGATGCAAATAGAAAGAGAAAGCTAGCCTTTTAATCATAACGGGCAAAAAACTCTCTGAATTATGTAAAATCTAGGGTGGAATATCAATCATGGATTATTTCCACTGTACATTTTAAACTTAATTTAGAAACAAAAAACAAAAATGTTTTCAAATAAATGGCAGAACATGAGAGAAGAAAACAGACTGGAAGGAAAAATCTTAGATCAAATATCTGAATACTGAACTTACTTACGATCACGAAGGGAACGCACGTTCATTTTAGAAAATCTGGAAATACAGAAGACGTGCCAGCAGCCTGACTTACCTCTCGGGTAGCCAGCTGGTTGCTGAGCTCCTCGGCCTTCTCCACGTCCCAGTCGTCCACAGCCTGGTCGATGCTCTTTTCAAGGCCCGACTGGAAAGAAAGAAAACCCAGAACTTAGCAGCAGGAAAGAAAGGCGAACAAGCATTCGCTAGCAAAGACCATGTCTCGGGGCCACACCAAACACATCACCCACTCAGGCCACTTGATTCCCACGACACTACACGGCAGTTGGCACCACACCGTTCACTGACAAGAAGGCAACTCAGAGACATCGATGGCTTATCCAAGGTCATACAACTTCTTGGACTAAGAAAAACGAAATGTAAGCCCAGGTTCTTGTGACTCCAAGGGCTATACCTTCTCTTACCAACAACAGTAATGTAAATGTAACAGTCAGAAATTATGTGACAGACCCTGGGCTGATACTGTAAGAAGGCTCTTTCAACCCTTATGACACCTCTATTAAGTAACACTGCTGTCCTGTGTTAAAGGAGGAACAGAGGCTGGGGCTCACCATCCTGGCCAAGGTCGCAGCGTCTGTCAGTGGTCGTCACCGCATGAATCACCCTCTGCCTCTTCTCGCTACCGCCCACTCCCATAGCTTAAGCCCTGCATCCACCCGCCTCTCCTAGTCTTCGACTACCGGGACTAAGTTGAATATATAAACATGGGAAGAAAGTTACATATGAGAATGACTTTTTTTTCCAATGGAAACTTTTTTATTTACTAAAAATACTTCAGAAAATTGTAATTAAAACTTTCATGGAATTACCAATCGGGTAGGATTCATCATATATATATATGGAAAGATGCTTAGACTTAAATAATTGAGCTTTAGCTTGTGAAAGTAGTTACTACAGAAAAATACATTTTTTTAAATGGTCTAATATGCTTCTTACAAGAAAATTTTACCCTAACAATGGCTTATCTAGTGTATCCTTTAACATTTTCAGTTAACCAGCATCTCCTCCCAAATCTACTCAAAGAAGTCCTGTAAATGGGCCTCCATCAGTGGGCAACTTGGCTACACCCATCATCGAAGTGAAATGTTGTTCCTGTGGAGCCTTCGTTGAAATGAGACTTTAAAAACACCCACATATACAAAGTGGAAACAAACTCACAGATACAGAGAACAAACTGATGGTCACCGGAGGGTAGGGGGGTGGCTGGGGGACTGGGTGGAAAAGGTGAAGGGATGAAGAGGCACAAGTCGCCAGTTACCAAGACAGCCATGTAGATGGGAAGCACAGCACAGAGAACACCGTCAACAATAGTGCGGTAACTAGTATGGTGTCAGGTGGGAACTAGACCTACCAGGGTGACTACTTGGTAACGTATTTGGGGTTGGCCAAAATGTTCATTTGGTTTTTCCCGTAAGATGGCTCTAATAGCACTTAGTTGTCTTTAACTTCACTCAAAACAATTTTGTTAGATTGTATTGTGACAGCTGTCATATCAGCATGCATTTTAAAAACAATTGTCAAAATTGGTGAATTTTTGTGTCGCCATTTTAATACTGAAGATGGAAGAAAATACACAACATTTTCAGCACACTATCCTTTATTATTTCAAGTAAGGTAAAAACACAACTGAAGCACAAAGAAAGAAGGTGCCGTGCATGAATGATCAAACATGTCAAAAGTGGTTGATGAAGTTTCGTGCTGGAGATTTCTCGCTGGATGATGTTCCACAGTCAGGTGGACCAGTTGAAGTTGACAGTGATCAAATCGGAAAAATGTGTCTTTTACAGAAAAAACAAAACGGACTTTTTGGCCAACCCAATATAAACACTTAATCATCACATTGTACACTTGACACTAATACAAAATTCTACAACTGTAATTGAAAAATAAATTTTTTAAAAAATACTATTACTTCAGTAGTCTAAATGAGCTGTTAGTTTCTGAATCACAATTGTCCATAGGCTTCAATTTATCACTCCATCACAGATAAATATGATAACTTTTGCCTTACACTGACTATTTTTGTTGTAGCAAAATGGAATAAAGTTTATACTGTCTAAATTTTAAAAAATGCTGACATATAATCTGCCCCAAAGATTACGGAAACAAAAAAACAAAGACCAGTGAGGGTGTCACTGATGTCCATGTTAAATGAAGATTGTTGCTTCTCAAAATCTCTCAACCCACTTAAGAACCTAACAGGATGATAAATTTCCTTATTCTCAAAGGCAGCTTGAGACCCCCATTCAAGCGCCTCTCGGAACCTCTAACACTAAGCCACGTGGCCCTGTCCTTTCTCCATTCTGGTCCTGTGATCACCTCACCAGTCTCAGAAATTACCCTTTCTTGTAAATCTGCAGAACTCTTCTCCAGATGACGCCAAACACCACCTGGGACTCACCTTCCAACATCCTTCATCCTACACCCTAGGCCAGTGCCCTTCCCAGTGTGGCCTGGGTACCAGTTTTGGTCTGCAAACAGTCCCAGCTGATGAATGGAGCTTGTGCCAGAATGCTAATCAACTGCATGACTGTGCAGCTTTGTTTAGCTGACTTATTTTAGGGAAGGAGAAACAAGAAAGGAGAACAAGACTCTCTTAAAGAAGGAAGCGGACACTGAACTGCATTCAGGCATGAGCTCCTTCTCTCTCGGAAGACTGCAAGTCTGAGGATGCCTGCACCAGGCCCCATAACAGACATCACCAGAAAGCTCCACTTCCAAACCCTCACACTCTGGAACTTTCTAGACACGAGTTTCTGTCCTTCCACATATCCCAAGTGTTCACAGCCATTGAACCTGCCCGGTCTGCATTTGGAACCCCACACCCTGACACCCCCATATTTATTCTCAGTCCTTCAGTCCCTTCCTGAATTCTCTTCCTCTCCCTCTCTGGCCTGTAACCCATGACTACCCTTTTCTAACTAAACTCTAAGCCAGGAGTTCTCAAAGTCTGAGTCTGGACCAGAAGCATCAGTACTACCTGGGAAACTTGTTAGAGATGCAAGTTCTCTGAATGAGAAACTCAGGGTGGAGCCCAACAACCCGCTGACTGTAAGCATACTACAGTCTGAGAACGACCAGACTAAGCAATGCCTTTAGTTTCCTCCGTCTTATCTTGTTTGGGCATTTCCCAACCATTTCTTTCTGCTACTTTAACCTCTAGGTGTCTCAGCAATGTCAGAGAAAATCAAATACTTCACTAGTTTCACTAAAAGCTATTGTTCAAACTCTCAGCTCTGCCCTTCAAAGTCCCCATATTCCTCTAAGAAGCCATGACATGTCTCTTCCATTGTTCCAAACACCCTAACACCCTGGAAAGCCTCATCCCACCACCACGATGTGCTCATCACGATCCCATCTGCTCACGTGCTACCTGGAACCCGCTCTTCAACTTGCCCCTCTCTCTCTTCATCTTCCTCTCAGCCTACACACAAGCTTACCCCCCATTCTGGGCCAGATGCTAGACGGGAAGGCTCAGCCTCTTTCCTCAAACTGATTTCTTATGTTAGTACTTCCTCTCTCTCCTAAAACATAGTATCAGTGCCCCCATGTCATCTTTCTAATCCTCACCGTCCCCAGTCACAGGTGACACCATCCACCATCCTTCTACTTGATCACCTTTTATGTTCACTACATCCTCATTCTTAAAACTACCTCCCCAAACATCTGTCTTCAATATCCTCTGAAGCCCCTTACTCCTCTCACTGCCCCTGGATTAGAGTAACCCTGCAGGTTCCATGACTGGCCTCCTCTTCCTCTTCATTTTCCCAGTAACTGAATCCCAGGGCTTCAATTAATTCTTACAAGCTGCTTTGTATCTCTATGTACTTTAAAACATCTGACCTCTCACCTGTATCAAGATCTACAGCTCCAGCTTCTTGCTAGTTATCTTCACGGTGAAGCTGTGGATCTTCAATTTTTATTATGTCTAAAAACAAGCTCCTCACTCCCGCCCTGCTTCCTTCAGAGCTGACCACCCACTTAGTCGCCCCTGACAGAAATCTCAGTTAGCTAGCTTCAATGCCTCCAGTCCTGTGCTCTCATTTTCACTCTCTTTTCGTAGTATCTCTCATTTCTCCTTCTGTGCTTCTTCAGGGCTTCATAATCTCTTGTTTGAAAGATTATAACCATTTCCAACCATTGGTCTTCTAGTTTTCTAAAGCGGACACCATGTCATTACCCAGCTTAAAACAGTATCACTTGCTTACTCCTTTTGAATAGCATCCAGGTCCCTTCACAACAGGGCCCCAAACGTCTTCTCTGCCCCATGTGGTACTTCCTAACCCCTGGCCACATTTTCCATTCTCTTAACATTCCCTGTGCATCTGTTGTGCTTCCATTTGAAAAATCTTGGTCATCCTTGTAAGTCTCGTGTCAAACGCTGCCTTCTCTATCTACGCAGGTCCCCTCTTCCCTATATACCCACTGACCCTGCCCAGCACCTAAGTGCTCCCCACTCTGTGCTGCCTCTGCATTCCCAGATCTGATACACTACAGCAAGCTGTGTGTGTGCCTCCCCTCTTGGGTTCCATGCTCACTAAGGGCAGCACATGTTACTAGCTTGGTGCGTCTCAGCATCCAGCCCAGTCTCTCTCCCACAGGAGACACCACTCAGCCTGTGTTACTGTGCAGTGACCCACGGTTGTATTAGTACTAGAAGAACCCTACTCAATGAGAAGCATTTACACACATCCACTACTTTCACAAGTTCCCAAGAGAATGCCACACAGTAATATTAGGGTACTAGCGCCCTATGGTTAAAAAAAGTCACATTTTATTGCACTTATTTATATATAAATCTTCCTACTACTAGAGTATATATTCCTTGAGGGCATGGAGAATATCTTCTCCATCTTGGGCTCCCAGAATTTAGCACAGCACAGCACAGCACCTGCATCTGGAATATTTTAATTATTATTTATTTTTATAGCAGAAATAAAGTATTTCATTTAAGAAATGCTAAAACTATGGCCTCTCCTTCCTGAATAGAGTATTAGGTGTCTCCACAAATGCCTCTGAGATGTGTGAAACAAAACCCTAACACCGAACTTCAATTTTCCCTTTGCCACAATTCTGCAGGGTGGGCGTCAGACACCTCGACCCAGACCTAATCTCCTCCAGTCTTCCCTCAGCAGCCTGCTCGCTGACAGCGTCCACTCCTGAGCCGTTCCTGCTCATTCCACACGGCAGCTCTGTGTGCTTCCCTCCAAGTACCGAGGCTTCCTGAGATTACGTAACATGCAGGCACAGCATTCCCGTACTCTACAACCTCGAATAATCACAGGTCAGTGAGCAAAAGGAAACCCACCCAAGTCTTTCCACCAATGTCCATGAAGAAACCAGTGGTCTCTTTATTACGTCAACCTGCTGACTTCCCTTAGGCCACCGTGGATATAGCCACAGCATACAAGTTAGTCACAAAGGGGAAAACAGGAACATTCCTCTCTTCTAGAAACTAATATGAACCACTAAGCTTGTAAGTATTATTTTCACTTAAAAATAAATCATCTAAAATTACAAACCTATCTCTTCACCATCGACCGCCTTCCATACCCAGCCATTTGGAGCAGCCTCTAAGGGAGACAGCAGAGTATGGTGGAAAAAACACCGACCAGAAGTCAGGAAATGTGGTCACAGCTCTGGGTAAACAAGGTTCTTAGTTCTTAAGGGTCAGTTTCCTTAAAAAAATGAGAGAATTGGCTTGGATGACCAAAATTCTCTCCCAGAAATAAAATCCTAGAATTCCACTTGTATGTCTGACTTTGCCTGTAGCTCTTGTAAAAGTGTTTGTTTTTCTAAAATTTCTACTAAGTTTCACTAGATATAACTGTTTGTTTTTCCCCCTCCTTTTTCTTTTTTGGCAACTCACTTAAGTAAATCTAATAGTTACTTTTGGCTCTGAAAAATGTCTGGTTTTATGTGCACACCCAATATTTCTGCTTCTTTAAGAAGATACTAACATTCCAAATGCTTACACTAGTACAAAGCCACCCTTCAGTAAGACATTCCCATCCCCTTAACACCACCAGTCGCCAGCTGTTTACAAAGAGCACAAGAGCACGGCGGGTGGGGTCAGGCCTGGGTGCGTATTCCAGCCCCTCTACTGACCAGCCAAGCAACCTGGGTGAGTTCCTAAAGCTCTATAGGTTACAATTATCTCGCCTGTAAAATGGGACTGATGCCACAGTCTTTGCACGGTTACAATAAGGGTCAAAGAAAATATATGTAAAATACCTATCAAAATTTTTAAAATACAGTAGTCATTCAAAAATTAAATTGTTCATATTGTAGCTAAATATGAGGGCACCACTCAAACAAAGAGAAGGCTTAGCTCTATATGGCCACAGACCGAATCACCCTTCTTCAGGGGCTCAGACCACAAGCACAAGACCCAAGAATTCAACCTTGAGTCAGCAAGTAGTCTCATGAAATAAGATTTGAATATTAAGGCTTTTTAAAAGTTTTAAGTTGGACTTAAGTAAGCTTTATAAGAATTATCTAGGACGTTTTTCCCACCCCAGGAGTGGCATGCGGCACAGAAGGCTCCTCATACTCTGCAGGGCCTTGGTGTGATTTTTAAGATGCCTTTTGGCAGGAATCAGAATTCAGTTTAAGATGTATCTCAATACAGACAAACAGACTTAGGGATGGCGGTTTGGCCACAGGTGAAAAATCACCCAAAGCCAGCATTTAACAGGCTCCCCCAAGGCAAAAAGTAACCCCTGATTACTCGTGAGTTTAGCTGCAGTTGCCAAAGGCAGTACTACAAATATCTGAGAAATCCATGGGTTTAACATTAAGGATCAACCACCCACGTGAGCATATGAATATCTTTCAATATGTGATTAAAGCTTTTGAAGTCAAACTGTACCACAATATAGTTCTACAGAAATTGTGCTAAAGAATATTTGTTTGAATATGCAATATATTCCATTTTTAAAGCTTAATGCAAGTGAATTATCCACTCAAGCATGCTGTACTATGATTAGACCTAAATATCTAGAAAAAAAATTAGGTAATCTTCCATAAAGAAAGGAAGGGGCTAAGAATTAGTGTTGTTACCTTTACATATGGATCCTATCCACTTAAATTATTTGAGTTGGGTAATAAAAACTAAGTCAGAAAAATCCATATTGGGGACCAAATGACTTGGGGTAAAGCCTCACTCCATTTCTTACCTGCTCTGTTTGTTTTCTGAGACAGATCACGTCGGGCTCCAGTTTCTTCATCCATCTTCTGAGACTGACACTGGCCCTACCCGCCCACCCCGCAGGGGTCACACAGGGGTGGAGAGAGAGCACTCCGTAACTGACACCAGGGGGGCATCATGGCACCACTCACCACAACCCCCGACCCAGCCCTCACCCACCACCGCAACCCTGCCCTCCTGCCTGCCCACTCGAGGCTCTCAGACTTTAATCTGATCTGTGTACTGGAGTCCATGTAGGATTTGGGTTGGAAAAAGCATTCTACTAAAAACAGTAAATTTGAAAAAAGTTACACTATACAATAGCAATTTCCTCTCACAAACTAAGAAAAATCATCAGAGACACTGTGTAACTAACTCTAAAAACTGATAGTACCCCTGGTTTTTCAGGCCAAAAAGTATCCATTAAGTATACATAAAACTACCTCAATAATGACTGCTGACTAATCAAACTGATTCAACTGAACAATACTTGAGACATTTAAGATGAAATTAATGAGTGAAATTTATTCTAAAGAAATTCCCACACAGATTCAAAATAATGATTACAGAATTATTAGTAAACTGCTGCCAGAAACACAATTATGATTGCAATTAATACAAAGTACACTTTGTAAAAGTTTTGGATATTAGGAAATTGCATTTAAAAATATAAGCCTCTCTGCTCTGTCGAGGAAACAGGTGAAAGCGGTGCTGTAAATACACAACCTTGACTGAGCCGGTTTTAGTTTGGCAGTGTTCCAGGAAAAAAAAAGATGCACGACAGACAGAAGATTAAGAAGTTCACACACACACTAAAAGTCTGCTTTGTTTACCATTCTTGAGGGTCAGGGGAATACAGAGTAAAACGGCTCTCTGAGACATGGTAACAGATCAGCCTCTGCTCCAGGGGAACAATGAAGTAGAAATCTGTGCTAGTTTTGTCCACGACCCTCTCTAGATTTTCTGAGCAGGAACTACCATCTGCTGGACTTACACTTATTCTTAGCTTTCACCTTGGTGCCTCCACGGTGGACATTCTTTAATGTCTATTTACTGTGTTGCACTTACAGCAAAAGGGGTGCATGCAAAACAGTGATCTCACACCAAAGAAGGAGTGCGAGCCTGCTGGCACATGATTGTGCTGAACTACCACGAGAATATGAATAATTTGGCTTCACTAAATCCTTCCTTTCCTTTTAGGCTTGCATTTATTCATAGAATACTGTTGGCAAATCCTGGGCAGATACAAGACTGGCCAAAGTCAGTTTACTTGTTTAGAAGATTGCCATAACTTTCTTAGATGTCATTCATTCAGAGTAATGTCTACTGTTAAGAAAATCCAAACATAAAACAGATCAATGGGTAATTACAAAAATATTTATAGCAGTCTTCCCTTAAACAGAAATCTCATTTTTAAAATGATGTTTGACTTGTAATTTCTTTCTAGAATACATCTAATATATAACATAAGACAGAACACTAGTTCCTAAAACTGAGTTGTCTAAACGATTTTGCACAAGGAATCTTAGTCTCCCTTATTAAAGTTACCCTATACAAATTACAAATTTTAGACAATGATTAAGAGCCATATCCAGCCAGTGTCAGGAAGGTACAATTTCGTATATGTAGGGTAATAATAAAATCCTGACACAGATAGATTGTAAAAAATACTCTCAAAATTTCTACTTTTTACAATGGTTAAAATTGTAATTTCATGGGTTTAACTTCATTAAGAAATAATTTAGACATTCTAAAGTCAATATAGTTGAGAAAACATAACAAATACTGTAAATAACTGAAGATCAAAGACAACCT
>VMDR010016620.1:0-10839 GCA_007922815.1 Macrotus californicus
AGGGGGCATTTTATGTTTTGAACATTTAAAGCATATTATATGTTATAAATAACTGTGGTTTCCTTGCAGTGTGTATAGTATATATATGCTATATATACACACAGTGTATATATACTTTTATCCATAGTGTACATATACATTACTATAGATATTGTATACATACCATGTATGTATACTTTTATAATTGTAACTAAACACACAATATATACAATGTATATATACTTTTACAGTTGTAATTAAACACACACATTACAGAATGAGACCTAAGGAACAATTAATACTTAAAGTTCCAGTTGGTTGAAGAATAAATTGGTAGTACCAAGTTTTCTGTACCTCTAAGCAGTCTTAATTTAGCGTACATGGTGGGTGGTCTTCTGTGTTTTTCACTAAAAGCTCGTTAGTTGGATCAAGAGAATTTACTGAGTTGTTTATTACCTGTTCACTTAGCAGTTTTCATTGACACCGAGATTTTATTAACTGTAAGATGCATCATCATTTTCTGCACCACTGAGAAAGAGAAAACGTTATTTATTAAACTCTAAGACAATGCTTTCTTATCTCCTAGACTTTTAGAAAACTTTATTGATAATTGCAAACTTAAGTTGCAGGAACATCTGCTATCCTGTTATTTAGATTCATGTATTCACAGTCTGTCCCATCTGTTTTGTCATTACTTGCTTTTCTCTGTATATATGTGAAGTTTGACACAGTTTTTTTTTCTGACATTTGAAAGTTGAACATACCCCTTAATGCCACAGTGTATATTTCTTGATCCATCTCTTACATAATCAAAATACAAAGCTTTAATTATTTAACAGGTTTAACTTTGATACAGTCTCTTTAATATACCATTCATACTTCACGTTTTGTCAGTTGATCTCATAATATCCTATACTTTTACCTTCCCTTTCATTAGGATCCAATCTAGGGTCAGGTATGGAATTTACCTGTTGTGTTTACTTAGTCTTTTTTTAAAGATTTTATTTATTTGTTTATTACTTTTAGAGAGGGGAAGGGAGGGAGAAAAGGATGGGGAGAAATATCAGTGTGTGGTTGCCTCTCACGCACCCCGTACAGGTGACCTGACCTGGCCCAAAACCCCGACATGTGCCCCGACTGGGAATCAAACCGGCAGCCCTTTGGTTTGCAGGCTGGTGCTCAGTCCACTGAGCCATTGTTAATTATTGTTAATTATTTTGATGCTCAAATTTTAATGTACTTCTGTGCATTCTGATGTAATTAAATGTTCCAGGCTAATCTTATACCTATCTTGGAATGAGCCAATTTTCTGAGGAACTTAGGTTCCTTTGTGGGGCATGGTCTTAGAGACCAAGATTTGGGTGCTAGGTGTTATTATTCTGGAAGTATCTTTGCTTCTGTGGACCTTAAATTGACAGAGGGAGAAACACACACACATATTTATATGTATAAATGTGAATATATATATGTGTACTTATATGCACACATCATATTTAATTTTATATATGCTCACATATATAAACTATGTGTGTATGGACATATACATATATATCTTTTAGAATTTATGAATTCACACTGATATCTCCAAATCTAGTCCATCCTGATAGGATTCTTGCCTGTGTCCTCTATTCCTTATTTGTATGTCTTCTCTACAGTGAGAACTCTGGCTTCCAATATTATCCATATATCTCATATACTCAATTCTAAAGTACTTCTAAAATAGTTTTAAAATTGCTTTGCATATACTACCACACACACAAAAAGCCCACCTATGAAAAAGAATCAGAATTTGTTTGCAGTTCAACCTCTTAGTCCATCAGTGGCTGAAGGTACATATTTACAGTTGACCCTTGGACAACACAGGATTGGGGTGCCAACTACCCATGAAGTTGAAAATTCACGTAAAACTTTTGTCTCTCGAAATATTTAACTACTAATAGGCTACTGTTGACAGGAAGCCTTACCGATAATATAAACAGTCTATCAAGTATATTTTGTGTGTTATGTGTGTTATGTAATGTCTTCTTACTAAGCTAGATAAAAGTAAATGTTACTAAGAAAACCATAGGAGGGCTACACCTGGCTGGTGTAGATCAGTGGATTGAGCACAGGCCCAAAGGGTCGCTGGTTTGACTCCCAGTCAGGGCACATGCCTGGGTTGTGGGCCAGGTCCCCGGTGAGGGGCGTGCTAAGGCAACCATACATAAATGTTTCTCTCCCTCTTCTGCTTCCCCTCTCTCTAAAAATAAATAAAATATTAAAAAAGAAAACCATAGGAGAAAATACATTTATAGTACTATACTGTTTTTATTCATACCATAAGTTTGTCATCTGTTTACAAGATGAATCATCTGTCAGTCAGTACCTACATCAGTATATCTTGTCGTATATGATACAGAACACTTCATATGTTATATGTGTTATTAACACTAGGCATCAAATGAAAAAATAACATGAAAAATTTGTACTTATTTACGGGTATAACGATTCATGTGTTGATAACGAAGCAGTGACAATGTGATTGCTTTATGGTAGCCTAATGTAATCAATACAGTTGCGTCATTAGCGTAGCCTACACACTAAGAAATAAATGGTTATAAAATTTTTATGGCATACAGTCATATAGTCATATTCATCATATAGTATTGTAAACATTGCTACATTAAAAATCCACCTGTGATGATAGGCAGTTTCTCTAGTTATGAGAGAAAGGCATTCTGTACATTAATGTAATTCTCTGAAAGCAAAGTTATAAAACAGTAAGGAAACTAATTGTTAAGTTTGCAGTAAGTACCACTCACTGTATGCCCATGTAGGGGTAGTCTCTCCACTCCCATGCCGGCCTTGCACCGGATGCTCCACGTGGTGACTACTTAGGTGACAGTGATGTTGATGGTGGTGTGAAAACGTCTCACACAGTCATTAAATTCTCATTCCAAGATGTTCACACACATACACACCAGATTAAATCGATTATCTGTGCACTGTGAAGGTGGTTTACTGTTCATAGAGTGGAAATGGGTTTTCACGAAGGCCTTCATCTTTGGCATCTTCGTGTTGGCACGGGGAGAAGAGGGGCTGCCCTTGTCTCAGGCAGGAAGGGGAGGAGATGCAGATTGAAAGGGGTGAGGAGAGGCAGGCACACCTGGTGGAACTCTACGAAAGCACATTGTGGCTTCGGTCTCTCCTGCTTTTTCATTTCTCTGGCAGTGTTTCCATATGGCCCCAGTCCTCCTTCCACTATTTCGTGTCAGTGCTGGTATCAGAGAAGGGTCCGTGTCATAAAAGAAGTCAAAAGCAGCCTTGAAAAATCGGATGCTTTTGCAGGTTGTCTGATGTCAGTTTGTTTTCTGGCACTGCTTTTGTTGGGTCTTCTTCCTTGCAGTCTGGCAGTGGTTCTGAAGCACTCATTCCCATCAAGTATCTTCTGTTAGTTCCGCTGGTGAGGTGTCTGTTAGCTAGCAAATTTCTCCAAGGTCCGTGTCTTGTAACCCTCCACCCCTACCTTTGTTGTCATACCCACAGTCTCTTATTACAGTTTCCTTGATTGGTTCTGTCATAAATCCTGTGAGGTCATGCACAGCACCGGGACACAGTGTTCTCCCGCAGGTGTTTGTTTGGGCTGGATGGCTTTCATGGCTTTTTCTGTAACAGTGATGGCACCTTCAGCAGTGTGACCCTTCCAGACTTTCATGGTGTTCTCTCTGTGGGGGCACTCTTTGTAGTGTCACAAGCCTTCCCTGAAATTACCTTGTGTGATGAGCCTTAAAGTTTCTGATGCCCCTCTGATCTAGAGTCTGAGTTAGAGATGTGTTTGGGGGCAAGTAGACCACTTGGACCCCTTCCGTGTTGAGCTCACGGGGTTCTGGCTGAGCAGGCGCATTGTCCAATATCAGAACTTCAGAAGGCAGTCTCTTCCAGGCAAGATACTCCTGGTTTCAGGGACGAAGCACTGATGGAACCGATCTGGAAAAAGGGCTCTCACTGTTTTGCACCTCGTTGTACAGCCAGAAGACTGTGAATGGCACCACATACTGTGTTTATGTGCACACGTTTTGATTGTTTGAACTTTTATAATAGATTTATGTATATTTTATGGTAGTAAATGATAAAATATACCAGTAACTACATACATTTTTTGCTTTTATGACATACCTAGCTTATTCTTTATTTTTTTTTTTGATATTTCTAGGCTGTGTGGTTCATCTGTGAACTTTCTCAAATTGCCGCACATCTCCAAAATATTTTCTAATATATTATTGAAAAAAATGTGCATGTCAGTGGACCCACATGGCTCAAACCCGTGTGGTGCAAGGCTCGACTGCACCGTCAAATACTGTGATCATAGATTACTCACACGAGCTCTTCTCCTATGTGGTTACGTCATTAACTTGAGCTGCAGTTAAATTCATAGTTTTGTTTTCAGTTTCCTCCCTTGCTATCTTGATTTAATAAAAAAAATTATTGAATAATTGAAACATTTTTTCTCTGTTATAGGTCATCTGCTTCACTGTTTTCTGATTTGTCTTCCACTTGTTTATTTTTGTTAAGCAAAACAGATACGTGTATGTTTTCTGATTTTCTCTTTCTTACACAAAAGGTAGCATATGATTTTCCCCCACCTTTGTTTTTTACGCTGGTAAAGTATATACAACATACAATTTGCCGTAACTGTTTTTAAGTGTACAGTTCAGTGATATTAAGTACATTTATATTGTGCAACCATCACCACCTTCCATCTCCAGACTCTTCATTATGCAAAACTGAAACTCTGTCCCCACTGAAGGGTAACTGCTCATCTCCCCAGCCCCCAGCCCCTGACAACCACCATTCTGCTTTCTGTCTCTGATTTAGACTGCTCTAAGTACCTCCTAGAAGTAGAATCACACAGTACTTGCCTTTTTGTGACTGGCTTATGTCACTCAGCATAATGTCCTCAAGGTTCATCTGTGTTGTTGTAAATTACAGGATTTCCTTCCTTTTCAAAGCTGAATAATAAGCATGTTGTGTGTATACCACATTTTGCTTGTCCATTCATCCACTGATAGGACACTTGGGTTGTTTCTATGTTATAGCTGTTGTGAGTAATGCTGCTATGGATGTGGGAGTACAAATATCTCTCTGAGACCTTGCTTTCAACTCTTTTTGGACACACACCCAGAAGTGGAATTGCTGGATCATGTAGTAACTCTAGTTTCAGTTTTTTGAGGAGCTGCCGTACTGGTTTCCATAGTCGGCTGTGCCATTTTCCATTTTCCCCAACAGTGCACAAGGGTTCCAATTTCTGCACATTCTCTCCAACGCTTATTTTCTTTCTTCTTCTTTTTTTTTTTGATAGTAGTCGTCCTACTGGGTGTGAGCTGATAAGTCATTATGCTTTTGATTTGCATTTCCCTAGTGATTAGTCATGTTGAGCACCTTTCATGTACTTGTTGGCCATTTGTATGTTACTTGGAGAAATGTTTATTCACATCCTTTGCCTATTTTTGAATTGGGTTGCTTGTTGTTTACTTTTAGAAGTTCTCTCTAAATTCTAGCCATTAATCCTTTATTAGATATATGATGCTCAAATATTTTGTCCCATTCTGTGGGTTGCTCTGTTTAGTAGTGTATTTTTCTGTTGATAGTGTCTTTTGATGCACAAAATTTTAAAGTTTTCATGAAGTCTAGTTTGTCTATTTTTCCTTTTGTTGCCAGTGCCTTTGGTGTCATATTTAAGAAATCATTGCCAAATCCAGTCTTGTGAAGCGTTTGCCCTCTGTTTTCTAAGAGTTTTACAATTTTAGGTCTGCCATGTAGATCTTTGATCCATTTTGAGTTAATTTTTGTATATGGTATAAGGTAAGGGCCTACATTCATTTTCTTTTTTTTTTTTTTTTTTTGCATGTGGATATCCACTTTTCTGAGCACCATTTGTTGAAAAGACTATACTTTTCCCTTTGAATGGTCTGGGTACCAGCATATGCTCTTTTGAACTTTACTATTTTCATTTCATAGTTTCTCATGGAAATCATATTGTGTTGTTTCTTTGAGATCTTCCTCATTTTCTACAGCTACATAGGTTTTTTGTTTTCTTCAAGGATTTGTTTATTGTTATTCTGTTACAGTTGTCCCAATTTTTCCCCCATGCCCTCCTCCACCCAGCCCACCCACCATCCCCATGGTCAGTCCCCACACTGTTGTCCATGCCCATGGGTTGTTCATACATGTTCTTCGACTAGTTCCTTCTCCTTCTTTCCATCGTTATTCCCCTTCTACCTCCTCTCTGGTTGCTGTCAGTCTGTTCCATGTCTCCACGTCTCTGGTTCTGTTTTGCTCGTTAGTTTAGTTTGTTCATTAGATTCCTCTTATAAGTAAGGTCATATGGTATTTGTCTTTCACCAACTGGCTTATTTCACTTAGCTTTTTTGTGTGTGTGTATGTGCCATTGTTTGTTCAACCAGTCTGTTATACTGGGACATTTAGATTTTCCAGCATTTCAAAATAACTCTGTAATAAATAACGTCATTCAAATCTGTTCTTCTGTGGTTGGAGGTGTATCTCCAGGTTATATTCATAGAAGTAGAATAGCTAGGTAGAAGTGTAAATGCTTTTGTAGTTCTGTTAGATGTTAGAAGATATTCACCTGTGTGTGGGTTGAACCATTTTGCATTCCTACTAGCGTTATATGAAAGTTTTTACTCACAGTGTATACTGTTCAGCTTTCAAAGTTTTTGCTAGTCTGATGGGTGAGGAATGGTATTTCAGCACAGTTTTAATTTGTACCCATTAATAGTTACTTATTGTTCCATCTTTCCTTCAGCTCCTGGCAACCACTAATCTACTTTGTGTTATTAACTCATATTTAACATTTAATTTTTAAACTTGGTTGTCTGTTTTTCTTTCCTTAGCACCCGTGAAATAATACACTACAGAAGTCTTGAGAGTGCTTTACACTTGTTCAGTGGTAGCAGAAGTGACAGCTGAGAATGTAACAGTGTGGAGGATCCAGAATAAAAAAACCAACAGAAGAAAGAAAACCCCAACAGAATAGCAGCGATATGACTAATGAATGAATCTATCATTAAGAAAAAGTTATATTTAGTTACTCATTTTTTTAAAGATCTTATTTATTTTTAGAGAGAGGGGAAAGGAGGGAGAGAGAGAAACATGGATATGCGGTTGTCTTTTATGCACCCCCAACTGGAGACCCAGCCTGCAACCCAGGCATGTGCCCTGACCTGGAATCGAACCTGCGACCCTTTGGTCCTCAGGCTGGTACGAATCCACTGAGCCACACCAGCCAGGGCTTACTTAGTTATTTTTTTAAAGGGCCGGGCAAACCTGCATTTCTTGTTAAAAAGCATATGGGCAAAATACTGAAAATAAAAAAGGGCAAATAAAATCAGGAAGAGTGCTTTTTCTATCTCTAAAATGAAAAAAAGATGTTAATGTCTACTTTTCAGGTATGTTAACATTTATTGAAATCTTGTCAGTAAGAGATATACTGTTAGTTTATTCAGAACAAGTTCATTTAAATGCCATTCTTCTTTTAGATAAACAAACATAAAATTTAGCTTTATCCTTGATTTTGGAAAAGATATCCAAGCCATCTGTATAATTTTCTTGTGGAAGACTAAGATTTGGTAAAACTTGGATTGTAACTTCAAACTTAGAAATAATCATTTGGTAATAAAATATGACAGCAGCCATAGTCTCCAAAGTGGGATGCTTAAGATGACTCATTAAAGTACACAAAGAAAGTATTAGAATATGTATTTATTTTCTTAATGAGTAATAAAATAAGAACTAAGGAAAAATTTAGCTTTACAGTGGTGCCCCTCATTCTCCGTCAGATGGTCATTTGGACTAATACCTTGTGGCATCCTAAGGAAGCCCAGAGCAGGTGATAACAAACCTTACCCGATGTGTTTACTTGTGCCTGGGTAAATGGCTTCAAAGATATTTTGAATAGTAAACTTTTAACACTATTTGTGATGAGATGAGTGATTATAAAATTTAAGAAGAGGGGCGTGGAGAGAAAGAGAAAGAGAAAGATTGGTTGGTTGCTTCCCATATGGGCCCTGACCGGGAATCGAACCTGAAACCTAGGTGTGTGCCCTGACTGGGAATCAGCCCCCCAACCTTTCGGTCTACTCTATGGACAATGCTCTGACCATTGAGCCAATATGACCAGGGCATAAAATTTTTTTAATAATCAAAGGTTTGCTAGTTGTGTATGATATGATAGGTTAAATTTAAAGATGAGTTAGACATTTTTTCTACCACAGAGAAATCTAAACTTGTCTTTTCTAAGTAACAATCAGTGGCATTTTTATAAGTATAAACCAGCCTGATTTTTAAAGGTAGCATTCTAGCTCTGAGTGAGAAAGTAACTTCTTTTTGAATAAAATTTGTCCTGTGGAAATGAATGGTTGGAAACATTTGCATTATTTTCTGATTTTGTTGCTGAAAAGCATGTGCCACTTATAGAAATGGTTATATTTTGAAAAACACTAGAAAAACACAGCAGCAGAATTTTCTAATCTGTTTTTGAATCCTCACCCGGGGATATGTTTATTGATTTTTGAGAGAGGAAGGGAGAGGGAGAGAAAAAAAATTGATGTGAGATATAAACATCAATCAGTTGCCTCCAGAGCCCTGACCGGGGACCGTACCTGCAGGCCTGCCATATGCTCTGACCGGGGGTAGGACCCTTAACCTTTTGGTGTACGGGATGATGCTTCAATGAACTGAGCCACCTGGCTAGGGCTGTCTTCTTTACTTCTGTCCTGTGCATGTGCCGTTCAGGGGTTAGTCTGAGACTTGATCAGTAAACAGAGCTGTAGTTTAGCTGGTGTGAGTCTGTCACATACATAGTTCAGGGATGAGTCTGAGTTTTGTGTGTGTTCATAGAGAGTGTACTCTCCATGACCCCTGAAATAGTCTGTAGCCTATTCCAGTTTGTTTGGCTTAAAGGATGGGGTTTCTCTTGGTGTTTTAGCGGCTGCTTTCATTGCTCCGCTGTGCAGCTCCCTCAAGACAGAGTCGAGGCTTGCTTGTTTAAAAAAATTGATTTTAGAGAGAAAGGAAAGGAGAGATGAGGGAGGGAGAGAGGGAGGGTGTGGGGGGAGAGAGACAGACAGACATTGATTTGTTGTTTCACTTATTGATGCATTTGTTGGTTAATTCTTATATGTGCCCTGACCGGGGATCCAACTGGCACCCTTGGCATATTGGGCCTATGCTCTAACTCAGGGGTCCCCAACCCTCTGGGGCAGGGCGACTGGTACCAGTCCCTGGCCTGTTAGGAACCGGGCTGCACAGCTTGAGGTGAGCTGACCTCCACCTCCTGTCTCCACCATCCACCCCCGCTTTGCCCCCCATGTCTGAGGAAAAATTGTCTTCCACGAAACTGGTCCCTGGAGCCAAAAAGGTTGGGGACCACTGCTCTAACCAACTGAGCTACCTGGTCAGGGTGAAGCTTGGGTTTAAACGTTACAGTGGTGGATATAAGGTAGCTCTTAAAATTAGTTTAATAATACTAGTAAGACGTGATCCTTTTGAGTCTCTCCTCAAAGTCTTGAATGTTCAAGATCTACTTTGGACAGAATTCAGATTTTTCTCCGCCCTGTGTGAGCTGTGAGAATTTTTTTAGTCTTATTAAATTTATTGGGGTGACATTGTTTAATAGGGTCATATAGGTTTCAAGTGTAGATGCCTATGATAGGTGATCTGTATATTGCACTGTGTGCCCAGCACCCAGAGTCAGATCATCTTCTGTCACCATATATAGGATTGAGTCTTTTTTTTTTCTGTAGAATTCCTCACAGTCTGGATTATTTTCTGTAAAGTGATCAAGGCTTGATTAGATTCTGATTCAAGTTCCTGTTGTGAGGAGCCCTTATAGGCAAGCTGCGTACTTGCTCTTGCACCTCATCAGAAAGCAGGTGAACCAGGGTGCGTCTCGTCCTGTGCATTTAGGATCCGTGGGCGTGAGAGCGTGAATCCATTGGGCTTATGCATGCTTAGCTTGATCCATGCCTTGTTGAGCTGCCCTGAAACCTCTACTTCTACCAAATGGTGGTAGCGGAAGTTAACACCCTTTACTTAAGTCCCTTATGGCACCAGGGGCCCCGAACATTGATGTGTCACATCTACCCTCTTCTGCACTCATTAACTGGGATTTTCTAATACGAAGAACTTTTTTTGTGTGAAACTTTATTTTTTATTAGAACTTCGTAAAATCAACAATTTGGTTACCTGTCGGAAAACACAGGGTAAAGGTTTGATTCTTGCTCTTGTTTCCATTTTTCCTCATAACGAATTGGTTTCATAAAAGAAATTGAGCTAGCTCGGCAAAAATTCACACCAACTCTCATTCAGACATCTTTTTATCTGATGTTTCACCACAAAGTTCTGAGAACAGAACTATTAGAGATTTTTATTCTATATTATAAGAAGTATTGATTTTATACATTTTGGTTCTTTTGAGATAATAGTGTAGAACAAAAAGATTCGACCTGATACATTTTTTAAAATTACAGTTTTTGTCCTCTAAGTTTGCCACCCCTTCTTACACTATAAGAAGACACTTGATCCAACTATTAACTTACAGAAAGCGAGTCCATGTAATCGGAACCAGGAGACAATGTGACACTGAAGTGCTTCAGTGACAGTGCACGGCCATTGGATGAAATTTCAGGTAGGAAATAACTGCATTGTTGGGTATCAGGTAGTCAAGTTAGTATAAGCCACCTGATTGCTCTCAGAAAATGAACTTTTATTCTATACAAGGATGCAGAGAAGCTAGCAAAAAGCAGCTCTAGTCTTGAAGTACTTGTTTTTCTTTGAATGGGAAATGCCTTTTCTTTTTAAAAA
>VMDR010016620.1:10939-21077 GCA_007922815.1 Macrotus californicus
AGCTTATGTTACTTGCAGAGTTGCCAAACCTATCTAAGCTTCTGGTTCATCTTGTTAAATACTGATGTATGGTTTTATTTTTTCCCCCCATTTGAGACCTTGCTTCTATTTAACTCTTCTACAGTGTTTATTTCATATTTGTCATTGCAAATCATTTTTTAGCTCTTACTTTGGTTTTTGTTGAAGCTATTTGAATACTTAAATCTTATTTACGTTTATTTCAACCATTTGCTGGATGTTTTTAGGATGCATGTACAACATTTGAAATTTTAAAAGCAAGTTTTGTAATCAAGTCTTTACTAAGTAGACTGGCTTTTAAATGGATACAACTGTACTTGAACAAAAATAAAAATATTTTTAAAAAAAGCTATTGCAAAGATTGGCTCTATACATATTACTCCAGGTGCCATGAGATGGCGCTCATTTGTTTCACTTTGATAGTATTGATGTCTTGTAAGCTGCTTATATGAGAATCTAGAATATATTATGCTGTAAACTTCTCATTATTTTCTCAGTAGTTATAATAGGAGGTACATTACACTAGTATGATAGAGATCTGTCTGTTGTTCATCTTAGTCTAATCACATTTATGTTGGGTTGGCCAAAAATGTCTGTGTTTTTTCTATAAAATAAAAGACACATTTTCATTTTCACCAATAACTTTATTGATTTGGATATTTTGAGTATGTCGGCTGTCTCCCACTATTGGCTTCTAGTGCGTAGAGGCCAGGGGTGCTGTTAAACATCTTCCAATGCATGGGACAGCCTCACAGCAAAGAGTTATTTGGCCAAAACGTCAGTAGTACTAAGAAACTGCGTAAACCACTTTTGACACGTTCCATCAGTCACAGCACCTTCTCCATATGCTGCACAATTTTTTTTGTGTGTGTTTCGGTTGCAATTTTACCTTTCTTGAAATAATAAAGTATAATATACCAAAAATGTTGCTTATTTTCTTTCATCTTCAATATTAAAATGGCTACGCAAAAATTCACCAGTTTTGAAAAGTTCTCTTTCAAATCAGTGCTGATATGACGGCTGTCACAGTACAGTCTAACAAGATTGTTTTGAATGAAGTTAAAGTCAACTGAGCACTACTGGAGCCATCGTATGGAAGAAAACCAAACGGACTTTTTGGCCAACCCAGTATATTTCTTCCCTAATCTGGTTGTTGGCTAACATAAAATCATTGATTTGCTATGTCTTCAAATGAATGATACCTTGAATGTATCTCAATTTTGACTTTAACATAAACCTCAGATTGCATCTCTGTTTTTCATAATGCCTTTTATAATTTTCCCTTTCCTCTTTGGGTCAAGCCAGTAATGCTTGTAAAATAGGAGATGAAATTTAGAGCTCTTACTTTTTTACCTGCCGTGGCTATTTGCTAAATAAATTTAAGTATATCTTAGGATTAGAAAGAGAATGGTATTTTGTTATCTAGGTACTCACCGGAAGCGTTCTTTCTACTAGTTCTGACTTTAATTTTTTGGGTAGAGATTCTAGTAGAACACGAGGAACCAGTTGTATTTCTGGATTGTTACTGTGTGCCAACTATCCCTTTTGCAATTATTGAACTTTTACCAAGTTTGTTTTGTGTTGAGGTGGGACAAGTGAATATAACCTGGATGAGGTAGAAAGACTTGTTCAGCAATAACATCATGAAGAGGCCCAGACGCCTGAAGTGCTCTGATTGGCCTGACTTACTTCACAGCCCTGCCATAGAAGCAATCACTCTCGCTGACAGTATGTGACATTCTGCCTGCCTAACCTGTGTCTCATGCCCCTCTGTGAAACTGGGCACCGTGACTGAAGTCTCCTGGATGGGCTATATGAAACAAGGAAAGAGTTCTCCAAAAGAATCGAGGAAGGGAATATGAAAGCAATGCTTCCCTTGAGAAAGGTGGTCACAACTGTAATGAACACGTCACTTTTAAGTGTTGCTATAGAGATGAAGTGAAAACAAGCTCTGTACTGCAGAGCTTTATAACAGTGGGGGGGGGGGTGTGTGCGTGTGCGTGCGCGCATTGAGAGACAGTATCTTGCGTGGCATCAGAATCTGGTAGACCTCATTTTGACTCCTTACTCTGTCACTCCTTAGGTTTGTGAGTTCAGGCAAACTGTATAATCTTTCTGATCTAGTTTTTGTATTTGTAAAATGGGACTAATAGTACCAACCTCAGAGGATTGTTAGAGTCTTTGAAAATGAAGTCTCATGCATATGTACAGTGGTTCCTTCTACAACTTTCTTTCTCATGAGTTTATGATGGAGACTGTCTGATGGAGAGAAGAGCCAGGTAACGATAACTAGCAGTCCAAGGCAGGTGTATGCCTTGCAATACACACAGTTTTAATAATTCAGAGTGGGGAAGCATTTACCTGCTTTTTGGTTTTATGTGGCAATATTTTTTTGTGGAGGAGAATTGAGCTAAACTTTGAATTTTAGGAAAAGAGAACAAAGACAAGGAAGTAGAATCTTAAAGCTTCTTCTTGGTATAATTGGATGGGTCAGATGTTGTACAGGGACAAGGTGGCCGGCGGGGCTTTTTGAGTTTTGGTGGGGTAGGCCAAGGGACTGGAAATGTCCTCGGTGGTAATGAGGAGCCGTGACGGTTTCTGTAGCAGGGTTACACATGGTTAAAATGCTCTTGGGAAGCTTGATATGGTGGTAATGACATGATATTCTTTTTTTTTTTTAGATATTTTTTTAAGGTTTTATTTATTTATTTTAGAGAGGAAAAGGGAGGGGAGAGAGAGACAGACAGACACACACAGACAGACATCAATGTGTGGTTGCCTCTCAAGGACCCCCAACTGGAGATCCGGCCCACAACCCAGGCATGTGCCCTGGACTGGGAATCGAACCGGTGACCCTCCGTTTTGCAGGCCTGCGCTCAGTCCACTGAGCCACACCATCCAGGATTGATATTCTTAACCAATTGGAATTATTTTTCAGTGAGAAAAATTTTTTTTATGTTTTTAATGTATTACTGATTTTAAGTTCTATTTATCCAAATTAAATTAGGTTTTTACTAAAAATCATTATGTAGTAGATACTTAGTTTTACTAAGTGAATAGTAGATCTCAAATAGGAGCTAGATAAAGGCTTATGTTTCTGTGTTGTTTAGCTTTCAAGGCCACAAGCTTGTCTCTGGCCTCAGCCTGGGATTTCTGATGGCAAGATACTGAGGGAGCCATTTAAATATTAATTCTTACCAAAGCTGTCTCATTTTAACCCTATTTTTTGTGCCTCATTTGTTCATGCTGATAGACAGCACACAGTAATAGGTATTTTGGGAGATACAGGTTCTTTGGCTTTAATGTGCTCTTCTGGGAAAATGTAGAATTTACCTCTGCTAAATACTTCAACTTCCAGCACTGTTTACTGTCCTGGTTTTGTATTGTGTTGAACTATCTAGAAAAATCTTGGTTTGTTAGTTAGCCAGTTTGAACAGTTAAGACTGAAATATCAGCATTAAGAGCAAGGAAGGGTTTAGCACTTCTGAGAATAAGCTACAGAAATACCACTTGGGTATTTTACTTTTAATGCATTTATTTTTTAAGCGCTGATTCATTAAATTCTCTTTCCTTACCCATCTTCTATGACAGTCTCCACATTGCTTTTCCCTGTCTTTGGGGGCAAAACACTCCCCACGATGCCCAGACAAAACAGAAAATGAAGAGGGATCGTGTGTTAAAGACCATCTTCACTGGTACTAACGTGTTGGTTGGCTTGGCTGCACTACCTACCTGATCCAGTGTTAGCGATCTGTGGGACGGTATCTTTTCAGAATTGTGTGGGCTGTCAAATGCCTGACTTTTTTATGGTTGCTTACTATTTTCTGTAGGTAATACATTAGCATTTTGAAAATAAAGATGAATATGATGGTATGTCTCCCACCTCTGTGTCTCTGTTTTCAGCATCCCTGACAGATCATCTCCTACCCCAAATTAATTCAGTCACTGCTAAAGAGAACCTGAAAAATAAGTATATTAGCATCTTCTATAGTCTTTGAATTTTCCTTAGGTGTTTATAAACAAATATTTATATATTTCACCTCTTTTTAAATGTATATTTCAAGTTTACATGTGCAGAATGGGAAAAAGTGGTCCCAGGAATGTTTTAATGTTCAACCCAGTATAGTTATTTTTCATTTTTATTTCTTATTCTTAAAACCTATTTTATTGTGATAAGAACACTTAATATGAGATCTACCTGCATCATTTTTTCAGTGTACAATACAGTATTGTGAACTATAGCAGAACTATAGCAGAACTTTGCATAATTGAGCTTTACGCTCATTCATGAGCAATTACCCATTTCTCCCTCCCTCTAGTCCTTGGCAACTACTGTTCTCTCTCGTTGTGTGACTTAGTCACGTACTGTTTGTCTTTCTGTGACTGGTTTCACTTAGCATAGTGTCTTCAAGTTTCCTTCATGTTGTCAGGTATTATAGGATTTTTGTCTATTTTTGTGGCTGAATTATATTCCATTGTATTTCTATACCACATTCTTTTATCTCTTCATCTGCTGATGGACATTTAGATTGTTTCCACATTTTGGCTGTTTGGGCAGCACTGAAATGAACATTGGAGTGCCAATACAGTCGTCTCCTGTCGTTGGTAGTATTGCTTTCCACAGTTTCAGTTACCCGTGGGCAAGTGGGTACTAGAAATATTAAATAGAAAGTTCCAGAAATAAACAGTGTATAAGTTTTAAATTGCATCCCATTCTGAGTAGTGTCGTGAAATCATGCGGCCTTCTCACCTGGGATGCGTATCGTGCCTTTGCCAAGCATATGCATGTTGTAGACGCTCCCCATCTGTTACTAGCATCTTGGCCATCAGATTAACTGTGGGGTATTCCAGCGCTTGTCTTCATGTGTCCTTCAGAGTAGCTCAGAGCTGCGTTATCGGGCCTGGCGCTCACTCACTTCATCTCACCCTGTAGGCATTGTACCATCCCACGTCATCCCGAGAAGGAAATGGGTGGCTACAGTGCAGTAAGATATTTTGAGAGAAACCACGTTCACGTAACTTTCATTGCAGTATATTGTTACAATTGTTTTATTTTATTACTAGTTACTGTTGTTAATCCCTTGCTGTGCCTACTTTGTGAATTAAACTTTCATAGGTATGTAGAGGAGAAAACATGCAGGGTTTGGTGCTGACGTTTCAGGTGTCCATGGGCGTCGTGGAACACACGCTGTGGAAAAGGGGGGCTACTGCATCCCTACTAGAATTTGATTACAGTTCTTTTGAATAAATACTCATAAGTCAGATTGAAAGATTATATGGTAGTTCTATTTTTAATTACAAAGTTTTTTTAAAGATTTAATTTATTGTTTAGAGAGAAGGGCAGAGAGGAAGAAAGAGAGAAACATCGATGTGAGAGAGAAACATTGATGGGATGCCTCTCATATGCCCCTAATCGGGAACCGAACCTGCATGTGCCCTGACTGGGAATCGAACCAGAGACTTTTTGCTTTCCAGGACAGTGCCCATCTAACTGGACTACACTGCTCAGGGCTATTTTTATTTGTAGGAAACTTCTGAATCATTTTCTGTAGTGGCTGCAACATTTTATATTTCCATCCACAGTGTACAGGGTTACAGTTTTTCCATATCCTTGCCAATACTTCCTGTCTTTTTTTTTTTTTTTGACAATAGTATTGTAAGTGTGAGGTGATACCTCTTTGTGGTTTTCACTTGCATTTCCCTGACGGTTAATGACTTGATCATCTTTTCCTATAACTGTTGACCATTTGTATATCTTCTTTGGAGATAGGTCTTTTCAAGTTTTTATACTATTTTTTAAATTATATTTTATTGACTATACTATTTTAGTTGTCCTGATTTTTTTCCCCTTTCCTCCCCTCCACCAGCAACTCCACTTTCTCGGCAATCCCCACACCATTATTCATGTCCATGGGTCATGGGTATAAGTTCTTGGCTACTCCATTTCCTATGCTGTACTTTACATCCCCATGGCTATTCTGTAACTACCTCTTTGTACTTCTTGATCCCCTCACCTCTTCACCCATTCCCCCATTCCCCCTCTCATCTGGCAACCATCAAAACACTTGCCATATCCATGGTTCTGTCTCTGTTCTTGTTTGCTTAACTTATTTTTTAGATTCAACTGTTGATAGATGTGGATTGTCCCCCGCCCCACCCTCCATTTTACTGTTCATAGTTTTGATCTTCTTTTTCTTAAAAAGTCCCTTTAACATTTCATATAATAATGGTTTGGTGATGATGAACTCCTTTAGTTTTTTCTGATCTTGTAAGCTTTTTATCTATCCTTCAATTCTAAATGGTAGCTTTCCTGGGTAGAGCAATCTTGGCTTTAGGTGCTTGCTTTTCATGACTTTGAATATTTCTTGCCAAGCTTTACTAGCCTGCAAAGTTTCTGTTGAGAAATCAGCTGACAGTCTCATGGGAACTCCACTGTAGGTAACTAACTTTCTTTCTCTTGCTGCTTTTAAGATTTTCTCTTTAACCTTTGGCATTTTAATTATGATGTGTCTTGGAGTGGGCCTCTTTGCATCCATCTTGTTTGGGACTCTCTGTGCTTCCTGGACTTGCATGCCTTCACCAAATTAGGGAAGTTTTCTTTCATTATTTTTTCAAACAGATTTCCAATTTCTTGTTCCTTCTCTTCTTCTTCTGGCACCCCTATAATGTGAATGTTGGACCTCTTGAAGTTGTCCCAGAGGCTGCTTTTACTATCTTTATTTTTTTGGATTCTTTCTTCTTGTTCTGATTGGTTGTTATTTCACTTTCTTATGTTCTAAATCATTGATGTGATTCCCAGCTTCATCCACTCTATTGTTGTTTCCCTGTGAATTGTTATTTTAATTAGTGTATCCTCCACTTCTGACTGGATCTTTTTTATGGCGTTGAGGTCCTCACTAAGTTCCGTTAGCATCTTTATTACCAGTGTTTTGAACTCTGCATTTGATAGATTGCTTATCTCCATTTCATTTAGCTCTTTTTCTGGAGTTTTGATCTGTTCTCTCATTTGGGCCATGTTTCTTTGTCTCCTCATTTTGGCAGCTTCCCTGTGTTTGTTTCTATGTATTAGGTAATAGCTGCTGTGACTCTGTGTCTTGGTAGTGTGGCCTAATGTAGTAGGTGTCCTGTTGGGTCCAGTGGCACAGCCTCCTCTGTCACCCAAGCTGGGTACTTGAGGTGCGCCTTTCATGTGGTCTGAGTACACCCTCCTCTTGTAGTTGAGCCTTGATTGCTGTTGGCAGACCTACTGTTTTTTTAAAGTATATTTTATTGATTATGGTATTACAGTTTTCATTTTTTTCTGCCCTTTATTCCCCTCCTCCTGGTACCCCTATTCCCTCCAGCGTTTCCCACTTCTCAGTTCATGTCCATGGGCCTTACATAGAAGTTCTTTGGCTTCTCCTTTTCCTATACTATTCTTGACCCCCCCCCCATCTATTTTGTACCTACCAATAATGCTTCTTATTCTCTGTACCTTTTGCCCCATTCTTCCCCCTTTCCCTCCCCACTGATAACCCTCCACGTGATCACCATTTCTGTGATTCTGTTCCTGTTCTAGTTGTTTGCTTTTGTTTTTTTAAGGTTCAGTTGTTGATAGTTGTGAGTTTGTTGTCATTTTACTGTTCATATTTTTTATCTTCTTCTTTTTCTTAGATAAGTCCCTTTAATATTTTATTTAATAAGGGCTTGGTGATGATGAACTCCTTTAACTTGATCTTATCTGGGAAGCACTTTATCTGCCCATCCATTCTAAATGATAGCTTTGATGGATAGAGTAATCTTGGATGTAGGTCCTTGCCTTTCATGACTTGGAATACTTCTTTCCAGCCCCTTCTTGCCTGCAAGGTTTCTTTTGAGAAATGAGCTGATAGTCTTATGGGCACTCCTTTGTAGATAACTCTCTCATTTTTTCTTTCTGCTTTTAAGATTCTCTCTTTATCTTTAATCTTGGGTACTTTAATTATGATGTGTCTTGGTGTGTTCCTTTTTGGGTCCAGCTTTTTTGGAATTGCATATTTATTTCTTTCGCCAGATTGTGGAAGTTTTCTTTCATTATTTTTTTCAAAAAGATTTCCAATTTCTTGCTCTTCCTCCTCACCTTCTGGCATCCCTGTGATTCAGATGTTGGAACGTTAAAGTTGTCTCAGAGGTTCCTAAGCTTCTCATTTTTTTGAGTTCTTGTTTCTTCATTCTGTTCCAGTTGAATGTTTATTTCTTCCTTCTGTTCCAAATCATTGATTTGAGTCCCGGTTTCAATGTACTGTTGGTTCTCTGTATACTTTTCTTTATTTTACTTTGCATAGCCTTCACTTTCTCCTTTATTTTGCGTCTGTACTCAATCATTTCTGTGAGCATCCTGATTACCAGTATTTTGAACTCTGCACCTGATAGGTTGGTTATCTCCTTGTTGCTTCATTCTTTTTCTGGAACATTGATCTGTTCTTTCATTTGGGCCATACTGTTTTGTGTGGCACAGCTGTTACATAGTAAGTGGTGGAGCCTTAGGTATTTATCAAAGCGGGGCAACCCATGCCACTGCATTGTGGTGCTGTATGTGTGGGAGATGTCCGAGAGGGAACAATGCCACTTGCTCCTCTTGCACCTCTGCAACCCACGAGCAAATTGGGCCTTTCACATACTGATTCCCAAGTGGGTGGGTTTGTGTATGTGCTAGGACCCTGTGGTTCCCTCCAGTGGACGTTCCTGTGAGGCTGGGACTTTCTCCCGCCGCTGAAATCCCAAGTTTTTATAGCCAGAGGTTTTTGAGGCTTTAGTTCCCTACCCTGGAACCCTGGTTTGCATGGTCTGTCTCGTTCCCCAGTTGTTCTGGTTTATTTGTACAGGATTGTGAGGCCACCTGGTCCGCCATCCTCTGACCAGTCCACTAGTCACTGCTTCCCCCACCTGGTGTGCCAGCTGCCAACTTGCCACATGTCTTCTCCACCCCACCTGTCCATCTCTGCCCGTCCTACCAGTCTGGATGAATGTTTCTTCTTTAACTCCTTGGTTGTTGGACTTCCATACAGTTCGATTTTCTGGCAACTCTAGTTATTTTTTGTTTTAAAATTGGTTGTTATCCTTCTTTTGGTTTTGTTATCCTTCTTTTGGTGTGAGGAAGTGAAGTGTATCTACCTATGCGTCCATCTTGGCCAGAAGCTCTCCATGTACGATTGCTTCGCTGGAAAAAATACTTGATATGATTTTGGACTTCTTGAATTTTTTTAAGACTTGTTTTGGGACCTAACAGAGTGTTCTGTGTGTGCTTGAGAAGAATGTGTATTCTGGTGCCATTGGGTGGAATGTTCTGTATCTGTGTGTTGGGTTCATTTTGTCTAAAGTGTAGTTCAAGTTTACTGTTTTCTTTGAACTTGGTTTTATTTGGAACTTTACCAATAATGAAGAATGATGCCTAGTTTGAATACAATGATATATGAGTATCCAGTACACTTCTTACTCAGTGTGCTTTGCTATTGACACATATGTTCATATACTTTATGTAGGTGGTCATTTATAGGGATTTGTATATTGAAAAATATATTTTAAATTATTTTTGTTTTTCCTTTATTTTGGTTAGAGCACTATGTTGCCTTTTTAAAAACTTTCAATTGAATTTATTGGCATGACATTGGTTAACAAAATTCTGTAGGCTTCAGGTGTGCAATTCTATAATATACCATTACTCTAGCTTTTTTTATTGTTTCTCGGTCAGTCTTATTATCTGTTGCATTTTATCAAATCTAAGATGTCATCAGTTGTACCTTTGACATTATTTTATTCAATATTAAGGGAAATCCTGCCAACTTAAATTTATGCCATTGATTGTAAGACACCTTCTCACTTTTGAGGCTTTTTTTTAAGAGTTGATGAAATTCAGTATACAAATTTTATTCAGGTAGTATAGGGATGTAACATTATTTTTAATAAAAAGGCGTTAGATCTAATGCAGTAATGTTGTTGATAGGAAAGTATGAATGAAAATGAAAAACTTCATTTAAAAAATGGCTGCATTATATACAATTTTACATATGTGGCCCAATTCAGCTAATTTCCTATATTTGAAATTAGTCTGTACTTTCTGGTTGTAAGAGGTAGAACGTACACCAAACTAGCTTAAGCATCA
>VMDR010016621.1:0-12821 GCA_007922815.1 Macrotus californicus
AAATTCCAATTTGGAATAAATTTTAAAGTGTATTCTTAATGAAAAGTTTTAATAAGAGCACATGGAGTAAAATAAAAAAGATTCAGAAAAAAAATTGCACCCCTAGAGACACTATAGAGAGTTAACTTGAGTAATCAAAGATTCTAGACGTTCTAATTTATTTTTTAGAAAGTAAATTTGGATTGTGGAAAACAGAATAAATTTTTTAATATAGTTTGTGAGCATGTAAGAAATGAAGTGGTGATCTCTAAGAAGTCATGGTATCTTAATGACAAATCATATATTTTTAATGAGCAGAACAAAACATGTTACAAATGCAGTGCCTTGGTATTTGTAAGTCATTTATCAAAACCTTTCACAATACATGTTGCTAAGATTTTAAAAATTGTATGAGTTGTACTGCAGTTAGCAAGTTCCACCCCAGTCACACAGCAGCATAGATTCGTGGTTTCTACCCCTGTTCTATGGAACATTTCTACCACGGATAGCAATGAGATTATGGAAAGCACTTTATCACGTGTACCAATGCACAGAGTCTCAGATGAAAGCTAATGCATTTGAAAAGAACGGTCAGATTAAAAACATCTTGATTGACTGGACCAGTTGAGGAGTGCTGACCCATCAGGCTACCATGTTAGGAAACTCATTAGCATTGCTACCTTTCCCTTGGGTCTGCTAAGGCCAGAGCCCAGAACTGATGGGAACCATTTTATACACAGCATAGAATTCATCAGCACTGAAGGAAAACAGTAAGACAATGATCATTGTACAGAAAGTACTAATTATAATATTAAATGATAGCTTTCTGTTTTTATTTTCTTCAAATAAATAAAAATACAGAATTTTAGAGTAAGAAAAATCCCATAGAAATAACATAATTGCACTTTCCTTTTCAAATTCTAAGACATCCTGTAACAGCCCAGATATATAATTATCAGGCCTTTTCTTGAGTTATTCATGGCAATATCCCAGTGCTAAAACAATGCCTGGAAATTAGCCACAACAAATATTTGTAGATTGAATGATTTTAGGGAAAGGAAACTTTTTTTACCACTGTGTTACATTTCTAGAAGATACCAGCTGCTGGAATAGTCTTCCTTATACTGAGTCAAACTCACTTTTCTATAACTCCTATTTATTAGATATAATTATGCTTGCCTGGTATGAACAAAATAAATCTAGTTTTCTTCCAAATATTTTAAAAGACAACAAACATTTCCCATTTAAGTATATGTTATTTTTTCTAGGAAGAAGGTAATAAATTCCTGAACCTTCTCTGTATAACATGATTTCCTATCCCTTAATAATTCTTATCATTCTTTTCTGTATATGCCCAAATTTTCATATTTTTTTGTAATGTGGTACCCTGAATGAAACACAACTGCAGATGGAAGTTGATGTGAACAATCATACCATATTATTGTAAGATTAGACTAGCTGTGGGAAAGAAAGCTAGAATAGTAGCAATTAATTCAGTTCAGTCTGAAATCAATTAAAACCTGTATTTTCCCAAACTACAGGGAGGTCCCAGCTGACATCTGGGTTAAACATAATTTTTGTCCAAAATTAGCCTTTATTTTCCATTTGGTTTTATACAGCAAGTCTTTAATTAGCCAAAGAATAAAAATAAGACATGTATTATAAGAAAAAGAATTTATTCTAAGGTCATTTAAATTTGGTTTTAAAATCTCTCATAGGCCTAATCAGATAAACACACATTGTTCCCTGCACTCAGCCCTGAGGCCTGAAAGTGACACCCCAGTACTCATGGCCTAGAGTCTTCTTGGGCAGGAAGCCAGTGGAGGCCCTGGGTCAGCATGGGGCTCTTGGTAAGAAGCTAGTTAGGGAAGAGGCCACTGGAAGACAGCAGAACACGATTGCCCAAGCCCCTTTTGGGGCCAAATGGACACAGGATTGCATGAACATTACTATTGGCAAATAGAAAACTGGTCCCTGTGTCATGCCCCCTGCTACTCTACCCTGTACTCTGAAAGGAGAGAGAATGGAGAATTTCAGCCCAGGAAGGAGACAGAAAAGAAAGGCTATAAAGGCATGCAGGGACATGGTCCTACCAGCCCTCCACTCACAAGTGAATGGGTGAAATATGGGTCAGAAGGGAACCTGTCCTACACGTGCCTAAGGTATACAGTGATTAGAATAAGAATCCTGCCAATTCATGCTCAGTGACTTGGGTGTTGAGCCATTGGTAACTCTGGGAAGGGTAACTGTGGAAGTTGGGAAGCCCTCCTTCTTCATTTTTTTCTGTACTACAATGAGCCATGGCCAGCCTGCCCACGCTCCCTTTCAGTCTGCCCATGCCCTGAGCCTGCTGCGAATGAAGGCAACGGTGGCTGACCAAGACTTGTTACCCTTAGGACTCACATTTAAGTGGGTGGAGGCTGGGTGAGTATGTCCAAGGGAGTGCGCAGAGAAGGAGGAGCCCTGGTGGCTATGAGCAAGGCTATTGTCAAGGGGAGCCTCTCTCATGTCTTCACAATTCTGCTTTGGCTCCAAACTTGCATACTCCACTCAGCAAAACACAAACTTTGGCTTAAGCAGACCCTTTCTCCTTAAATGTCAGGTTAGCAACCATATCTTGTTCCTTGAGTATTTCCCTTGAGTGACCTATCCCAGCCCATCCTCCCATTCCAAAGTATTCCTTTCCACACTCAACAAGAATTCCAATGATCACATGTTCTCCATCCTGTGATATTCTAGTGATGTTTTGTGCCCCCTACAGAGTGTCCTGGGAAGTACCATCCTGGCCTACTTGTCAAATATGAGGTCAGCTGAGAGTAACCCTTGTACTCTCTTCTCTTCATTTATGGGTTTAGGACCCACTTCCTATTCCTCAGTCAGGATAACAAGAGGTCAGGTTCAAATGGTCCACAGAGATATAATAAAAAAGAGTCTTTTGTCATTTGCCTTGCTAAGTAGCTTCTCTCCTCACCATGTGCTTTGCTTTCTACAATAATAAAGGTGTGATGGGGGATCATTGAACTTCCTTTTCCAAAGACCCCTGAAAGATAAACCTTACTTAGTAATATAGGCTCTGCTCTGCAGAAAATTCAGTGTCTGGTGCTCTGCTCCTGGGAGCTCAGGAAAGGCCAGGGTAAGGGCTCAACACTACTGCTCTCTATGCTGGGGAGAGGTTGAAGCCACCGGGAACTCTAAAAGGCCGTAAGTTTCTGCAGCATGCAATAATCAACCTCTGTGGTCTGGCCCAGGAGGAAGCAATTTAATTTCTAACTCCTGAACCATATAGTTCATGAGCAAAAAGAGCTTCCAAGTAGTTCAACAATTCTTTGTACAAATGTCAGGTTCAGAGATCATAATATGGAAAATTGATATGCTTTGCTTATATATTTGTTCTTTCCCTCCATCCTTATCCCTAACCAAGCCACAAACTTTTTCCTTAAATTCATTTTGAGAAAAAAAAATAATGAAAAATATCTTCCCAACACAATCTTTCTCTCTACACCCTCAGCTGTATATATATGTGGCCACAGCAACTGCCTCCTGGTCCAAGGACACAAAGACATATAATAAAATATACCAACTGGGGGAAATGAAGACAAAACTAATTTATCATAATTATTACCCACACTGTGTTCTCCTAATCTCTGCCTCCCAAATACTTTGCTTGTGCTTTGGTGATAGGATCTAGACACCCACCATCCCTCCACACTTAGGAGAAGATGCTGGACCGAAGCCCCAAACTAACACATTAGAATAAAAAAAATAAAGTGCATATCACTTTTAATCACAGCCAAGGCATTCCTAGCCTTACTGTATTTGCCTCAGAAAAGTTGTTTCACATCTTAGATACTGGGCAGGCCATCCCTCCGTCAGCCAGCAAACACAGCTTTTGGTGTGTTCAGATGGCAGGGCATGACCACCAGCTTCACACTCAGCACGTCACAGGTTTCCTCCATCATAACCTCCATCTGTCCCAGATCCCTGTGAACTCTTCAGCAGACCCGGTACCAGGTTTTAGGAAGGCCATTATGTTCTTTAGTCTTCTCAAAGTTTTACAGAAACATGTATTTGAGAGATTAAGTGACATCCCCCAAGAACACATGAGCTAATAAGTGGAAGAGCTAGGACAAGGACACTGTGACATTAAAGTTCGTGCTCTCAACCTCAGCTTGTGCAGCTTCTCTGCACTAAGTGAGAAAAGCACTGGAAACCCTCCTTGGAAAACTGACACTGTGTCTCATCTTCAGCGTGTGATCTGAAGGAGCCATGTTGCTGCCTGGTGTTCCAGCCACTCTTCCCAGCACACAAGTCTTCTCAGCCCACACAGGAGTGGGTCATGTGTCTTTTCTGAGAACCTATCATTATCCTTCCCCAGCCTCCAGAAGCAATGAAGTTGGATGGGAATTTGACAGAACTTGTTCTCTTTCTAGTCCCTGCCTACCTTTAGAGGCTGTGTGATCTTGGGCAACTCACAATTGTTCTCAGTTCCAAATCTCTAATCACCTCCCACTCTTCCCGAAGTAGTCAAACGACAATAGCATATGTGACAGACACCACTTCATAAATGGGAAAATATCCCATGTGACACACTGGTCCAAGCCCCAGTTCCAAAAGTTGGGTCAATGTGCTAGTTACCTTATACCAACTGGCAAAAAAATAAATAAAATTGCACTAATTTTTTCCCCTTTGCTACAGCTAACATTCTAAATTTGTAATACTGTAGCTAACATCCTAAAACTTATTGGTGTTTAAAACGCTGGTTTAATAAAAGGCTTTTGGTAGAAACCAAGATGGCTGTCAAACAGGTTTCAACCATTGTGGTTTATTGTGTGATTCTGGAGCGTGGCCAGACTCAGCATTGCTGAGGTCGAATAAGACATCCAGTGTTAAACCCTGAAGCCGCAGAGCTGATGTCTGGAATAAGAAACGGTGGAGTCCGTGTTCTGAAGAGAGCAGGTGACTTAGCAATTCTGTCACCATTTCCCTGTTGGTGTGGACTCGCTCCAAACAGGAGCAGGCTGACTCTCCAACTCCGCCCGAGTTAGGAGACCACACGAGACTGCAAACAGCGAATGCCAACTTCCACAGTGAGCAGCTCCAAGCTCCGACAGCCACTTGGAAGACCCAACCTATTCCAAGGAGCTTTAGAGTGAAATATGTTCCTTTAAGTCATGATTTAAAAAAAAAAATACGAGTGCCAGTCACAGAAAAATGCTTTCTGCGTAATAACCAACATTTTCTTTACAAAGTGTTTTCAAATATTGTACTCTATGTGAGGAAGGGTTACTTTCTTTTTATAGATGAAACAAACTAAATTTCAATGAGTCAGTCACAATAGGTGGAGGCCAAACTCGAACCCTGACCTTCTTTTTTAAAACATTGCCAATATCTTTCTACCTTCCAGCCTTTTAAAATTTCGTCAGCAAAACGCTGGGGTCATTTAAAGCCACAGCTTGGCGTTCAGTGAAACAACAAACACAGAGGAACATGGTTAACTCTGAGAAAACATTTATTCCAGAGTTTACAGAGAAATCCCATTTGAAACTGTATTTCCTGTTGTCCTCCAAGACAGTGTCATGCACACTTCCCAAATCTGTTCGCTGTTTTTGCTCTGAAAAAAAATTCTGTATGATTCTAATATTGTATTTTAAAAGCCTTTAAACTTCACTGTGAGATACAAATGATGTGTGATATGGAATTGGGGAGGGAAAGGTTAAGGGGAGGAGGGATCAGAAACCAATGAAGACTTTGATCCTTTTTCTTATTAGGGAAGAGAGAAAATGGGCAAGCTACCTATTCATTTCACTTTCAAAAGCAAAAAAACAACAATTTTATTTTGCTTTTTTCATAACCTGAGTTTAGATTTGGGATTTCAAATCTAAATCTATATCATTTAGAATAATATAATTCCATTAGTCAACTTTCATGTCTACAATGAATATGATGTCTGTGAAAAGTAATAGGAATATTTTACATGCGTGTTGGTCTCCTCTCTCAAACTATCTAAACCTTTCATGGAGCCGTGATCCTTCCCATTTTCAGAAAATGTAGTTAAGTTAGCATATGTATTTAATGAGGGAAGACTAAACCAAAAAGGGTGTGTGGGCTTTCTGGAGCTGTAGATTACTCTCTAAAGGAAACTGGGCGGGAACATGTGATGTCCCTTTACGTCTGAGCCACCAGCACCCACCTCATACCAGGTAGCAAAGGAAATGAGATTCCGTGAAACTGGTAGAATCAACCAGGAATTATGGAAACAAGTCAAAAACAAAGTCAGTGCACCATCTCTGGGACCTCCATAACAAAGTAGGTGTTTTAATTATAAAATGTACATTTATTCATCTTTGCCACAACTGCATGTTACACCATGATATCATGTCATTCACACAGTGAATATGAGAACATGCCACGGGATGGAAGAATAAAGACTTTTAGAACGGAAGCCTTGGGTCTCGCCCTCACAGGGTGTGCTTGAGTTGGGTCTGCTCCCTTGGGAGCCTCAGCAGTTGGTCATGTCTGGCTCACCAGAGGATGATGTTAGGGTGGGTGCTGCCTCTCCTTCCTGCAGGCCCAGTGTGTTTATTATTGAACTCAGTCCACAGTGGGCTGAGTCTTTATCAGTGATAATTCCATAGCCGGGCTGCAGGGCTCCTGGCTATTGATTTTGCAGTGTTCACATAGCTCAGGTATGTCCTGGGTCCTGGCAGACGAGCCCCTATTTCCTGAATGAGCTCAGTGGCTGTCTTGCCTCACAAGCTGCCACCCGTTGTCTCAGAGAAGAGTGATTGTTTACCCAATGAGCATGGGCAGCTTCTGATGCAGGTGCTTCCGAATCCTGTCACTACAGACTTTCTGGCACCTGAGAACTTCAGAGGCCAAGGGTCCAGCATCCTGGTGTTCCTGTGCACTTGGCTGCTGATTCAAAAGTAAGCCGTGAGCTGTGACTTCAAGGTCACCACACAAGTGATGGCACGACAGGGCAGGAGAGAGGAGGGACAGGGCTGATGTGGTGGAGGTGGGCACAGATCATCACTTGTCACCTAACAACAGTGTGACACCTGAAGGCCAGTCTTCTCCGCTTCTGAGAAGGACATCTGGACACTTGACGTGAGACCTAATCAGCTGAAGACTAACTGAATAGCAAAAGATATTTGTTTACACACACACACACGTGCTCCCACTCAGCATTCAGGGTAAAGGGTCTTTGCAGATGTGATTCTGGATCTTGAGGTGGGGGACTTTCCTGGGTTATGTGAGTGGGTAGTCTCTGCTCACAGATGGCACTAGACTTGGCAAGTGCTGTCACCTGTGTGCTTGTAGGAGCGGCAGAGGGAGACTTCACACACACACAGCGGGTGATGTGAAGACCGCAGCAGAGATAAGAGTGATGTGGCCACAAGCTAAGGAGCATCCCAGAAGCTCTGAAAACCCAGAGCAGCCCAGAGGCCCCTCCATACCTGCCAGTTAACTAGCCACATCACTCTGGTGAACTTGCCTCTGCTTAAGGAAAATGGGACAGGTAGCCAGCCCCTGACCGAACAGGCATCTAATTAAGGAAAAATGTGTGGCAGCTCTCCTAGGGTTACCTTGGCACCTCCACACCTTTGGGTGGTTGGGAGCAAAGCACCTACTCTCTCTGCAAACTGCCCTTTCCAGGACAGGTAGCCTCTCCTCTCTCCATTAGCCACAGATCCCCTGAGGACACACCTGGTTTTAACAAGTGGCTCCTTGACTGAAATTTATACCAGCAAGTGCCTTGTATTCATAGCTTTGAGTCACTGTGATTCTGAACAACATAAAAAAATTTCACACAGCATTCTATTACTTATACATACCTAAAAAAATGCAAAAGGCATTTCTAGAATTGCTCTTATAATGATCCAATTATCTGCTTTTAAGTAGTAGTGTGTCATACTTGAGTGTTCTGGGAAGTCACATAATGGTCACCTGAGGACTGAACTGGGGACTTGCCCTGCAGAAGGTGCAGAGGCAGCATTTAGCCAATAAATCCTGGCAGTCAGGGGATTACCCAGCTCTGTTGGGGGATTACTGCTCTATTGATGCCTCTCATTCTGTCATTTCAATAGGGGTCCAACACAGTTTGACAGTGGCCACTTACACTTTATGAACCCCATCCATGAATGTTAGATACAAAGGCGTTTGAGTGAAAAGCAAAATATTCTGATAAACAAACTATCTGGCTCAAGCATGCAAGAAAATGTGCAAAAAAAGAAAAAAAGAAAGTTAGCAAACTTTAATTTCCAAAACAACCAAGTAATGGCATTTCCAGTGAGTGTTAGAGCACCATGATTTGAGTGCCCAAAGATTAAAAATGTATAGAAATATACCCTGTCTGTGATAGATTTTGTTCTTTTGTGGTTAATAAAATAAAAACGATTGATTCCCTTTAATATTTGTTCTTTAAAAGACTATATGAATCACATTTCGATGATTTCTTTTGGCTGTGACTTGATCTGAGACTTTTTTTTTTGAACTAGCTACTTAAGTCAGACAGAAGATACAGGCTGTGGCATCAGCTCTGGTCTTCCCATGAACTCATACTTTTGAAGTGCGTTGGGTCAGCTTGCTGGGGAAAGGCTGGCTTATGTGAAGTAACAGGCTCCCTCTAGTGAGTACATACCAGAAAGCATTTTATTCCTTCATCTGAGGATAAGTTAACAGTATCAATTTCTGAACACTAACTTTTGGTTTTTGGCTTAGATTCCCCCTCAAAAAGCTGCACTTTGTGACATTCAATTTACCAAGTCTCCATCAAGCAGACTATGAATGTTTTTTTGTAGTTTACTTGTATTTCCTCTGTTGTCTTTTTTCTCCACTATAATTCTTTTTGTCGTTCAAGTCCTTAAACCAACAAGTATTTATAAATGCCTGCCATGTGTCAGGCATGGCTCTAGGCATTGGGGTTACCACAGTGAGTGAACAAAATGATTCAAAAACTTGTCATGGGAACTTCAAACAGTGTCAGACACGTTTACTGTGAGCTAGTGATTTGTAGTTACTATTTAACCAAATCCTCCCAACAACCCTACAAGGAAACTGAGAAGCGAAGAAATTGGCCCCAATCACACAGGTGGCACTTAGGTATACCACTTCTCAGACAGCTGCCCCGACCAGACCACCCGGCAGCCCAGAGTTGACCTGCACCGTGGCCGGTGTTTTAAATTGCCTGTCTCCTCCAGCTGGCATGTGTGCATCCCCTGTCAGGGGCCGTGTCTGCTTGTTCGTCACCATATCCCGCACCAGAGTCTAGCCCTGTGGGTCCTCCGGAATAATTCATTTAAATGCTTAACTATCATGAATCAGTAAGAGAAAACCAAACTCAGGAGTGACTCCAAGCCCTCCTAACCCATGTGTTCTGCCACCTCCGTGAGTGTCCAAAAACTGGAAGTGTCCCCTGACTGGTAGCTCAAGTGAATTACTCTAGTTATATGTCCTCTCCATTCTCTTTTGGAGTAAGGGAAAGAATCAGAGTCTAAAATAACAAGATCTGAATCCTTAGAAGATTCAAAATCTTTAAAAAAATTCTTGCTTGCCACCTCCCCTGACTTTTAGAACTAGAGGAGACAGGAATAAGCCAAACACACATAAACTCAGGCTGCGTGGACTCCCTTGGAAGAGCCGTCAGCTTCAGGGTGGAGAGTAGGAGTGGACACAGATGAGCAGCCCTTCACTCTTACCTGCCAGCTGTAGATAGAACGTAATGCCCGTGTAAAGGGCCATTTCCATGGTATTATTTTGTGACTTATTTTATAGTAGTTATTTCCTCAGTCATTATATGTACTATACCACTGTTTGCTACTCACCACAGGTCTTAAGAGCATTAATGCTATCATTCACATCTATGAATCTTTCTCTGTGTGTTTGAATGTCATTAACGGCTCTCTGACCTGAGTAACCCATGGCAGATTGTTAAGTACTGAAAGAGCAATCTTGCCATTTGAAGTGCTTCTGGCTTGAATCACTGTTTGTTCAGTGGCAGCACAGCCCAGGAGTTGCTCGGTAATGAGGCAGGATCAACTTCCAATGCTGGGTAAGCAGGAAAAATCACCAGGAGTAGGACCATCTCATTCCACCTACCCTTTAGCTTGCATTTTACAGAGGAATTGCCAACGTCTGCCCCTATTACACAGACGGTAAAACAAACCCCAAGGAGAAAACTAAAAAGAGATTATCTCAGGCTGACAGTTATTTAAAAACAAGAACAACAATCCAAGGGAGTCCTGACTTTCACCAACCAGGATCTTTACTAAAATCCCAGGGTGGCTCTTCCCTACTTGTAAAGTCCTTTGCGTCAGCTGTTATAGAAAGGGGAGTTTGCCAGTTGACTGCACAACTCTCTCATGGTTACTCAGATTGTTTTTTCCACAGGGAGATGGGTTTATGGGTAATAATTCCCATCTTATTTTAAGAGGTCAAGATACCAGTTTCTGATGGAGTTAAATTGCTCCTAGTTACTGTGTTTAGTTTATTTTATACCTACCAACTTCCTCATAAACCTGTCTCCAGGTGGGTGGACCCACACACAGGAAGATCTTCCGAGGAAGAGCTTTATCTCCATCTTCTCCTTCTACCCTTCTGCAAAGACCCTTTCTCCTGCAGTGTCCACTGTCACCTCTGTGCAGAACTCTCACGGTTCACTGGCCCTCCCTCCCTTCCTGAAATCTTGGCACCCCCTGGGCATCTCTACCTGGATTTCCTACCCTTGCCTGAAACTCAAGTCCAGGGTGAACTCATCCCCAACTCTGCTCCTATCTCTACATGGGTTTGGGATCTGCCCCATCGGTGGTTCCTGTTGCTCATAGCTAAGTGGCCTTGCTCTTTCATTCTTGGACTTCTTTAAACTTTTAACTGCCTCCCTGCTTTCCAAGCACCACTCCCTCTGCAATCAGCTCTTTCTCTTCTTCATATAGCTGCTGTCAATCACCCTACTGCCCACCAACCTCAAGGAGTCCACCACCAAATTAAAGAGAGATGTCCCAGCCCAGCAGGCATTCAGGCCCTACAACATGGTCCTCCTGATGGCCCTTAGACCGATGCCCGAAACACTGGTATCCTCACCGTATTCCCACAATGAGTCCTTTCCTGTCTGCAGGTGCTCGTGTGCACTGTTATGTCATCCTGGGGTGCCAGCACCATATTTCCCAATTCCATCCATTCCTTCAGGCCTTGAATTCAACCCACGTGCCAATTTCCAGTTTCTCCTGACAGAGACTGTTTTCCTCCAAATCTTTACACACATTATTGGTCTTCCTCCCATCATACTTGCCTATTTTCTTCTTCTTAATATTATAGTTATTGATTTACACATCTTATTATACACATGCACATGCATACACACCTTGCACCCAACATTGGAGGTGGCCCATAGTTAGGAAAACACAGCAGCTTTGGATTCTAACTCTTAACGACTGAGCACGTGGCCTTGGCAAATTCCTTATCCATCTGGATTCAATTCTCTGAAAGTAAGTGATGCACAACCTTTTCAAATCTGATTGAATTCTGTATCTTAAGTTCCAGGTGCTCATAAAGCCCTGGCTTTTGTTAATAACTCTAATTACATGCCTTCCACAGTCCCCAGACCCTGAGATGCCCAGCTTAGCCTCACAGTGTCAGGGCTCAGAATGGTGGCAGAACTGAAGACCACTGTTCTTAGGTGGATCCTTTCGCTTAAAACTGATCTCAGAATTTAGCATAAGTTTGACAAGCATGATGTTGACTTACAGAGCACCAGAAAACACTTCCCAATTACATTCCTCAGACTCTAGGGTTTTCAGTTGGACCAGAATGACCCAATTGTTACCCAATTATTATAAAGCTGATCTTGGGGTAGCGAAGCCTAGCCATGGTTTCTGTTTGAGAAGAAATAGGCCATGTGACAAGTAGATATCCCCAAAGTGAAAGCCCCACAGAGGTGGTAAAGCCTCCCAGCCTCACACCTATTTCTAAGTCAGAGCTGATGTCAGGCTGTGTCACCCATGGCTCAAACTGTGGTCTGGCTGGAGCTTCCTCCGGGAAATGACTGAGGAGAGTGAAATGATAGAGGAAGTCTGGTTCTCCCAGCCACATACATGGACACAGAGCAATTTCCCACGCAGTAGACTTCCCAGACTCAACCATTCACAGGTATGTTGGCTATGATCCCTCATTGAAACTTAGCAAAACAATCTATGGGTCCCCTTCACTCCCAGTGATTCTGAGAATCACTCTCTAAAGTGCCCATAAATTCATGCCTTAGTGGGGATTAGCTAGCAAGTGATGGAAGGCAAAGCAGGGATTAAGGTGGAAAGGTTTGGGGCCAAGTACAAAAAGGCACAACAACAGTGGGGAGGTGAAGTGCCCTCAAACATCCACATCACTGGTTCAAATATGAGTCATCCAGCCGGTGCATATGTCGCGAGTCTAATGAAGGACAACAGGTAATACAGTTGCTATTCTTCTTAATTTTTATTTATTGATTTTTTTTTTTTAGAGAGGGGAAGGTGGAGAGAAAGGAAGAGAAAGAGGTTTGTTGTTTCACTTATTTATGCATTCATTGGTTACTTCTTGAATGTGCCCTGACCAAAGATCAAACCCACTAGGATGATGCTCTAACCAACTGAGCTACCCATCCAGGGTTGCCTTTTGATAGAAAAATTTTAAAAATCATTAACTGATCAACACAAGTATTGGATACTTGCAAGGCTTCCTCTCCCTCCAGCGTGAGTGAGCATGTGCACACATTCGCATGCACACATGGCTTTTTCCATGTCGGCCAAGTGTGCTCAGTCTACCAGTTACCGAGAAGATTTTTTTCTCTACAGAGGCTAAGTGTTATAACTATT